>OX155968.1:5462730-5742199 GCA_944548615.1 Micropterix aruncella
AGCCGCTAAGTGTCGGTGATCGGTGGGACCTGCCGCCGGCAACATAGTATTATGCTGCGTACATACTGATGAAAGGTAACATGAAATGTAACGTGAAAGGAGCATTTTATCAGTGTGGACGCAGCGCGTGCAATAACCGAACATGTACCTACTCGCATCTGTTTCCATCGTGCGCGCAAATGTCCCCTCCCCCCTTTTTGATCTTTCGAAAAACCGACAAATCACGGATTGCTCCGCGCGCGACTTCAAATGCTTGTAGCGTGCGCATGAAATGCACAGTTCGCACGTCCAGACTATGACAATTTGTTACGAAGTGTGTTACATTGCATGATACATTGCGCTAATGTGGACGGCAAATTCTTTCATTTTATGTTACGTTTCGTTAGTCTGTACGTAGCATTATATATGTATGTAACATATTATAATTTGTTTAAATTGCAGTTTAACCATAAACTTTTGTTGTACGGATGTATAGAAAAAAAACGAGATAAAACCGGCGCAACAGGAAGAAAACAAAGACGAGGCTATCAATTTTCGAAAAATTCCGCTCTAAACAAAAAATATTATTCAGTTAAAAACTGATAACCCTGTTGAGAGTTATCGCAATAAGCGTGTAAGTCGGCTGGTTCGCTGGTGAATTGCAGAAATGTCAAAAATGTAATATTAAACGAGCGCCTACGGCGAGGTGATCTGGAATATTTTAGTCGGGAGCCCGCTGCGATTTTAAAAGTTAAGGGACTACAGAATGCCGCTGACTGACGAATTCAACCCACTGACATACTCGTACTAGAATAGACCGCAATAGTACGGAGGTAGAATAGCGGAATAGAAAGTAATATCTGCATATGGGCCCCCTCTATCCTTATCTAGTCGCGCATGCGCGTTTATACGAGACATATTAAGGCGTCGAAGCGTTGCATTCGGAGACATGAAGGTGAACGAAGAGTTAATGCGATAGCGGAATAGAAATAGATAGCCGCATATGCCTCTCCCCCCCCTTTCTGTCCTTGTCTAGTCGCGCATGCGCGTTTATATAAGACATATTATGGCGTCGAAGCGTTGTACACAAAGATATACTAGAGTAGACCGTGGGAGTACGAAGGTGGACTGTGAGTGAATACGATAACGGAATAGAAAGAGATAGCTGCATATACCCCCCCCCCCCCCTCTATCCTTGTCTAGTCGCGCATGCGCGTTTATATAAGACATATTATGGCGTCGAAGCGTTGTACTCATATACTAGAATAGACCGCGGGAGTGCGAAAGTGGACTGTGAGTACGATAGCGGAATAGAACTCGAATACGATAGCGGAATAGAAAGATATAACTGCATATGCCCCCCTCTATCCTTGTCTAGTCGCGCATGTGCGTTTATCATTCTTTAATTGAGTATAATAATTCGGAATTCTTTAATTCCGAATTATTTGACATTAAATTTTAAATTGAAACACAGCTAAAAAAAAAACTTAATAATATTACGAATATTATGTCTTCGAAGCGTTGCACTTAGTATATATTTACGCGTGTCTCGCGCACATGCGTGACTAAACTAGAGCAGGGCCATATGCAGCTTTCTCGTTCTATTTCTCAATCGATCTCTCAGTCTGGCGCGTGGTCTATTCTAGTACTCGTATGTCTGGCCCAACCTCGTTGTAAGTCATTGCCTCTTCTGCCGCTCAATCCGCTCAACCGGTTGGCAGCACTGTTCTTGTGTACATGGGATCTGCATAAGTGAGTCTTTATGCGTTGTCATCGTTAATAAAATCGAGCAACGCGTTAAAATAAACTTTTGTTTGAAAATCGATAAAGCCATCGCAAATCCGGGACTAAGCGCCAGCGACCAGCGGCTCGCAATACGAGCGGCTGGCGGCCGCGCCACGTGTTGCTAATTCTAGTAAAACATTCTGTTGCTAGAAGAGTGTACCTAACCCAGTACCGATGGACGTACCTTGTCTGCATTGCCGATAGTTTTATAAATTTTAAAACAAAAGCCTATCGCAACGAGTTGCTCCATTCTATAAACGATGACAACGCATAAAGACAAACTGAAGCAGATCACATGTGCACGAGATACAGTGTTGCCAACCGCTACATAACAAATACGGTAAATGGAGGACGCTTCAGTTTTTCGTTATATAGCGCATTAGATTGCTCAATGTCGTACTATAATTTGGCAATGACGATTTTACTACGAAACGTAACGTGTAGATGGCACTGAGTACCAAAGATTGAATAATGTTCTATTATTATATTCAATATGGCGACTTTCGAAGCATAACAGTATGGCGTCGCACTGTAGATGTCACTCTAAACACGCCTGTACAGTATAAAAATAATAATATAATAACACACGAATTTTTAAATCATAGTTCTTATTATTTTATTATTATTTTTAATTTGATGTACAGGTTTTTAATTTGGTGTACAGGTTTCAATTACCTAATAATTACGCACTTTAATGTTCAGATAGATTATATATGGTATTCTATTTCTTTGTATTATTTCTGTGATGTACTCAGCCTATAGTATAAAAAATGCGATAGATGGCACTAATAATAATGAATTATTTCAATTGAATAATGAATTATTGTTATCATTGGTTACATAATACATTATTGGGTTTTTATAATCAATCGGTCGTTTATAAAAACCAATCATTATCAATGTTGTCATAGATGGCCAAATAAATTTCTATTAGTTTGTGCGGCAATGCTAACAGCGCCACCTGCATTTCGCCGTTTCAGAAGGGTTGCCAAATCGTACTATCGAGTTGAGCAACCTAATACCATATATAATACATGCTACAGTCTAGGTAGTTCCATAGTTTTTAAACAAAAAAAATAGTCCCAGAACGCATTGAGCCGAAATCGTATTTTCCGACCCTTAAATTTTCTTTTATAGATATTGCCGAGAGAAGCCAGTAGAATATCCTACAATTATCCAGTAGAATACCAGTAGGATACAATTATATCCAGTAGAATACCCTACAATTATAATTTAGGTAGTTACATCTTGCGGTGTCGACTACAACGGGCGAGCCCGTCACCACAGGACGTTTTAACGATTAGTCGTTCTATCGCCCTGCAGTGAGCGTAGAAGACTTTGGACAATAACAATCCAACGTCTAGCTACGCCACAACCCGTGAGAGTCCAACGCCTTACCGCGAGTTAGCCAGGAATAAACCCGGCGGGCTCGAGATACTCGCGCCCTCACTTCCAATTGTGACCAGATTTCTCCGGTCTCTCGATTGGTTTCGAGTTCGAGGTCGCTTGCGCGGTCCTCTCCCTTACGAAGCGGTGAAACGGAGTACACCGAATCTATCGCGGACCAAGGCGTCCTTTGCCCGCCTCTGAACCGGGATCGGATGGCCAATGGTCAATTCAAGAGCAGTCGCCGTAAGGTAGGCAACCACCCCCGCTCTATAGGAAACAATACAGTTCCCAGACTCCCCCGACTGTTAGTCGGAGAGCACAATCGATTGGCTTGCGCCGCACGGTGCGCAGACCGTCCAGGAGCGCCAGAGGTTTGATTCCCAGGGGAGACTGGTTGACCCAGTGTCCTACCCAGGTTCGCACCCCGTGCGTGGAGGCCGTCGGATGGGTGTTGACCCGTGAGTGTGACCGACCCTGAACACATGGGTCATCGTGGCCAACTCATCATCATTAGGTAGTGACAAAACGGCCACTTGGTATTCGTTTGTCCTATGACGTAGCATAAACAGCAACGTGCTCCCATACTATAATAATATGTAATTTGATCACCTGAGAAATCAGTACCCATTAATCTCCCATTGTATCGTCGAGGATAGCGGACCTAGTTAAACGGAATAGGCCTTCGGTGACATGAGTTGAATTCAATAGGCAATGAGGCGAGGGCCGGTTAATTAATTAACGGAAGGTTAAGTCGCGGTAAAAATCTACTACCGGTATAATAAATGAATCAAAGAATCCGTATTATGTTTTCTTTCACTTAAGAGGCCGGTAAAGGGTTGTTCATATAAAACGCCATTGCAAATTAATCTCGAATAATTAATATAGTTAATCTGACAATATGTTCAATCTGAATGTGCACCTAAACAAGCTATACTTTTACTGCAATATGTGGCCATAATATTGTCACATATAGCCCGGTTATCCCTACAACATTTTCATACAGCATAGCCTGGAAAATATATAGGTACTCTGCAATATATCTGCAAAAGTATGGTCCATAATTTTGTATCGTAAACAGGCTACATAATCAGGCTACATAAACGAGCTACATAATCGGGCAACATAATCGGGCTACATAATCGGACAACATAATCGGGCAATAACCTAATGAAATCATAAGTGTCGCAGCGGCTTAAGGTTTTAAAAGAAAATTAAAAACAAAAAAAAACAATAATGTGGATTCGACCTTACTTTACTAAGCCTGACAATTTAGATAACGTGTTGTTGTCTTTGCCTGAATGTTTTTGATGATACGAATACCAATGACTTCTACATATAAATTCATTTATTCATTCATATGAAAGATCTTCCTAATATGAATTCACTAAAAATAATTTTAAAAAATCACAATACACACGTAAATATCAATTATTTCATATAGGAATCGCATATGCCATATCAGAATAGATATTAATATTTTACAGATCAAAAAATTTGATCATCAGATGAATACAAATTGAAGATCTAAAGTTTGACGTGCGTCGTGCCTCGCATCAGGGATGCACTTATTGGCCCCTCCGTATTACGTTGACGAATGTTCGTGTCCAAGTTAGTGTAAACAACTATTACGAAACATATATGGAAGAGTCTTATGGCAGATATGCCAACGTCACCGTACCACAAAATATGACCTGTGGTTGTCAGCCTGCGAGCCGCGCCTGCGCAGTACTGCGCACTCTTCGCACCTCTATTATTTTAGACGTGATTTTGACAGCTCCGAGCTGTCAGCTGGCTGTCTTTTTTTTCTTTGAAAATCCGCATCTTATTCGTTACGTAATCTGTAACACGAACATTCGCTAACGTGTGGATGCGGCATATGCCGCAAAACGAAACAACAATAGAGCTGGCCGGGCAACATTGCAGTATTTGCGAATCGATCGTCCAGCAACCTTCCAGCAACACATAGGTGCAACTAAAAATGCTTCGACCATACCAAATATGTGTCCGGTATGGCATAGTATAGCTGGTATTGCTGGCAATGTTGCCGGCAACTGTATTGCGGCCACATATTGCAGTGAAAGTGTATGGAGCACCTTAGTGAAATAGCCTGCCAAAGATCCACACGGCAGTGATGTGATTGCGATTTTCAATCAATAAGGAACGACTACAGAGACAAAGAGTATTGTTATTAAGTGCTGAGAGGTTCGGTGCTGACCGATTGTATTAATTCTCCAAATTGAACACTGATAATATGTATAACAAAGGTTAAAAGAAAATAATGTTAATTTGGTCTTACCTATTCTTGAGAATGTTATCAGGAACTAGGACGTTCCACCAGGACTGTCTGCGGCGCGGAGAGCTGCCAGGACTGACAGGCGTCGGAGACACCTCATCTTCATCGACAGTTTCCACTTCTCCATCACCGCCAGATTTTGCCCTCTTCTTCCTCTCGAGCTGCAGTCGCTGCGCCCAGGATCTCCTCCTCACCTTATCGTCTGGAACCGCCAGAGAAGCCCTCCTCTCGTAGTCGCCGCTCTTTTTCTTGTTCAAGAAGATGGAGACGGCCGCGGGGGGCCGTCCCAGACCCGGAGCGGCTGAAGCTCTGCGCTGGACCGGAATCGGATGATCCACGATCTCGTAGGTCGACTCGATGTTATCATCGCAGTCCTGCAGCTTTGTGATCCCGAGGACGACCGTCTCCTCGAGCCGCATCAGGGGAAGCGAAGGTCTGGGCGCGCGTCGCACTCTGGGAGGGGCTTTAGGGCCTCGCTCGACCCTCGCCAGCGCCAAGGGCACCGGCGCCTGCTCCGTCAGAGTAGGTTCTGCGCCGTTCATCGTAATTCACTTGATTAACGAACAATTTAGAACTCACGGGTCACCGAGAATTGCGACATCGCCACAGTTAAAATAACCACACTACACTTCTAAAATATAAAATACACGCTGTTATTTAAAATGCCCAAATCTACTGAACTTCGGCCCTTCGAACCGAATCATCAATGAATTTTTATATGGGTACAGAACAGTTTAATGAATTAAAACCTTATAGGCATTCTATATGTCTGCCTTACATTTTCTGCCTTAAAGTCAGAAAAAAACCCAATATTGAATAGGTTTAAATTTAAAATATACAGATGACTATTAGAATTTGAACGGAGTGCTACGAATTTTTAACACGCATTTATTAGGTCGACCTGTATGTAACTATGTAATGGAATATAAGGTAACTAATTTAACCATATTTTAAGGATCGTAGCGTCATGAAAATTGGCAGCTGTATGTATTTCTGATGACAATACAATAATATGGTACTGTCGAACTGATCTGATGATGGAGTCGGAAGATATGAACTGGAACTTCATGATGGAACATCGTATCATAGCTGTGTTTGGACTTGTTAGAAAAGTCTTGGAATGAACATTGACCACGATTAGGTTTCAATGTCTGATGATGAAGCCGGAAGATAGGCACTGGCATTCCATGGTGGAATATCGTATCATAGCCGTGTTTGGACTTGTTTACGTGCATTTATAAAAGCGTGTTTTTAGTGTTTTTTTAAACTATTAATTTATTAGTATGAGGAGAAAAATCTTTGTATAGACGTATGTAAATGTTGTATCTATTTATGTATTATATTTATTCTCTGGATGAATTAACTCTATATTATAAAACATAATGTGTGGTGAATTTTATTACTTAATCCATAAAAAAAAATGTATATTTGTTAATATAAAACGGTGGATGGTTCACTTTTATTTTCCTTTCTTTCCTCTCTTCTTTTTTTTCGAATTATATTAGTTTAATACTATTATCCATGTTTTTACACCATCTACATCATGTGCATCTAGCTACAGGTTTGAGAAGCCTCGTTAGATGTGCATAGCACAATTTGTTACGTAAATTGTGTCAATCATAAGCTGTTCTATATAATGTATAAGTTTTTTACTTCGGTAACAATGTACTTTTCTTTGTACAAGTATTATTTAAAGAAAAATTCTATATGTTTGGTCTTTGGTGGTGATAATCATTATCTATAAATAGGATAGAAAACGAATTTACCGCGTGAAATTTTTAGCACCCTATTTATAATGCGAGTGTTACAAAAATTTCACACGATAAATTCGGTTTCTATCCTATATATAATGTCAAACTATCCTATATATCTTAATCAAATATGACATTACTTTTTTTACTAGATGTGTTACTACTAAATAAATAAATAAATAAATAAATAAACAATTTTATTTGAACCATTTCGATTTTATATAAACCATTATCTAATTTGGACGATATCTCAGCATGCAAGGTTTTGCCGCGGATGACGTAGGAAATATATTTTTTAAATCATACACGTAAATCGTAATATATCTTGTTTTGTCATTCAAAATATTTTGAACTTTGTAAAAACCCGTTCAGAGTTTCTTGTGCATTCTTCTCTGGCGTGGTAATCGTGTGTTCATACCCATAATTATATAAAAATAAACGATAATTCGTAAGGACATAAGAGAGATAAACACGGTAGTGGCAGAGAGGAAACGCAGGCCGCTGTAGCACTGTGGCCGAAAGAGACGGCGAGAGACGCTTCGTTTTTATATTTGACTAACTGTATATTTTCAAAGGAAAAGGAAGGAATGGGTGTCAATAGATTTTAAGGGGCTCTCTAGACGATCAAGCATGCTTGTCAAGCTTCGCGTCGCGTGCTGGGAGGGGATAGCAAACCGCAGGAAATATGTAAATATTTTATATTTATTTTTACCAAAAGTGCCTAATAGTGTAGTTTTATACTAGGGAGCCACGTTAATTAGACGTAATTGATTGACGAATGACGTGACTCCCTGGTATTGTTAGAAATTAAAAATTTATAGTAAATATTTCAAAAATATATGTTCCTATTTCCTGCGGTTTAGCAGCCTGTGACGCGATGCTTGACAAGCATGCTTGATCGTCTAGAGAGCCCTTCGGTATTAATGTGCAGTACAAAAAATAAGAAAATTTACTGCAGCATTTAGAACGCCCTTCAACAGTTTGTGTATCAAAAATATCCATACTCTGGTTTTATTTCCATACTAAAGCTTATGGTCCGCAAAGGGTTAACATAATTCTAAATCCATATTTATTAGCGTCAGTCACAACAGAAAAGAAGTTAAATAAACATTGGCATGATACGCATAGCCTGCGTCTGCCGCTTGATAGCTGAAACATGTTTTCTGTGATTGATGGTGTCGTGTATGTCCAGTCGCGTTGCAATTAGCATATCATGCGGTGTGGTGACTTCTGATTCCTCACAGAGCGGGATTACGGTTGATGGATGACAACATGCGAAACAATTACGAGTTCTAAACCAACACTCACAACTCAGCAACTCCGCTAATGTTAATGCTAAGGACCACTGGCGAAAATACACACGGCGTAAATTTTTGAAAACATTCAGAAAATAAAAAAAAACACGTTTTTTTTTTTCTTTAACTAAAAGTTGAAATCTATTCATGAATCTTTTACCTCTGGAATCGCTGATAGCAGATTGCTGTATCTAAGTGTAAAAAAATAGTACTGTTCTTTATCTATATTTTTAAACTATATTTTTCTGTTCTGCACCGGTGATAAAAAAAACTACTTGCCGGATCGAGTTGTTCCAAAAAAAAAGAATTATTAAATTCTCTTCTACATGAACAAAAAGAAATAAAAAGATGTTTCATTATAGTTTTTTTTTAAATCCTTTAAAAAATATAACAATAATACGTACCTTAGTTTAATTTGTATGTTTCAGGCAAAATTACGCTCGCTATTACCGGCGCAAACACATACTTTCAAGCTGAACCGGGGAAGAGTTGATAATCCTAGCATGCTAGCGAAGGTTTGTCTCTTTGTTCCGGACAATTATAATCGTGCTCGCACTCATAATCTATTTGCGGAGCCGTCCTCGCGCACCAACCTAAGTCGATGGAGTCTGCTTACCTGAGCTTTGCGGCACATAAATACGCTATGTTCGACATGTGTCAGACTTTGATATATTTACAGCGAGCCCGCATCTCTTCAAGGTGCGCATTGCGCTACTTGTTTATGTCAGAATAAAATAAATTGTTTTCACTCTTTATGTACCGTAAGTTTGTAAGTTTTTTTTTAATTATTAATGCCTGTATTTGTATTTAATGCTTATTTAAACATGTTGTGCATGTACTTGTAAGATTTCTATTATTTCTTATATTTATGTGTATATTGCATATCAACGGATTGGTATAAACTGTTAAGTTGATTTGCTAATGAAATAAATAAATACTGTCATTTTTGCAGCTATAGAAACTTTTGCGAATTAATACCTCAAAAATACTTTTTTTTTACTAATGCAAAAAATATTTCTATTTTTCAAATGTTAATCAAACCGATATAAAAGATTCATAATCAGATTTCAACTTAAAGTTTTTAAAAAATCATGAAAAACACGTTTTTTTGGCCTTCTAAACCACCCCCCCCCCCCCCCGCCCTTAAGAGGCTACGTGATGCCTTTGACAACTCCAATCGCGTTGTGAATCCTCCCTCCCCTCCAGCACAATCCCCCCCCCCCCCCGATGCACCCCGCCCACCGCTGTACACAACCACAATATACCGATTTAGAACAGTAAGCGCATTCTCAAGTGGCAACTAGAGCTCTCAACTACAACCGGCGAACCAGTCACCTCAGGAAGTTTTAACGAAATGATCGTTCTATCTCCCGTGAAGCGAGCGCAGAAGACTTAGAACAAAACAATCCACCGTCAAGCTCCGCCACCTTCCCGTCAGAGGCCAACGCCTTACGGCTAGGCACCGGAAAGATAAACAGCGGGCAGCCTCGCCCCCTGACTACCAGTTTTGGCAGGATATCTCCGTCTGAAATTAACCTTCAGGACACGCACACGATCCAGTACAGACGAAACCCACAAACCGAGCAGATCAAGACCATTCTTACTATACGTCAAGGGCGTGACAGATCGAATAAGTAAGATGCTAAATAAATTCGATATTAGATTAAAGATAGATTTCTGAGGCCTCCTAAGGATGTAATACCACTGCAAACCCCGGGTGTGTATAAAGTTGAATGCAGCTGTGGTTTAGCCTACGTTGGACAAACGAAACGGCCCATAGCAACTCGATGGAACACATCAAAGCTGTTAAAAACGTTCAGCGAGAAAAATCGGCGATCTGCGAACATATATTGGATAGCGGAAGTAGCCACTGAATGCAGTTTCAAAATCCCATTGTGCTATCCAAAAAACAATTCTACTTTCCTCGCATGATCCGAGAAGCCATTGAAATAAGAAGAACCCCGAACTTCAATAGACGACGGTTACAAACTCTTTTCTACGTGGAACCCTCTTCTTAAAATGTTTCCACCGCCAAAAGCCGAACGCAAGGACGTAAGACAGGATACAGTGCGTGATGTATGTACGACAGATTTTCGAAATTCGCGCTCGCCCCTTCACCACCGTTATAATTTACGCAGTGCCGGCAGCTGTATGCGGCCTACCCGCGTAACGACGGATTGACAGCTGTTTCAGCCTACCCTAGACAACGGCGGCTGCAACGTCGCTGAAACGTCGGGTGCTACAAAATTCCCGCTACGAAAATTCGTTTTTTATCTTATTTATAATAATCAATGGTGTAATTAATGTGCGTAGATCCACATTTCCAACGCTGCTATTTAAAACACTAATCTTATTTTTAATCTCTAGTAATAGACTTCTAATCTCCCCTTATATTATTATTAGCTTTATTATTAAAAAAATCGGTTGTGTCACCCCAAGACTTTCCTGACTAGTATCCGGGGAGGTGCGAAAAAAACAGCGACATTTTTTACTCTAGTACCCCAAATTTGTATGGCAGGTACCCCAAACGTTGGTCGTAAGTACCCCAAAAACTAATAGGTTCTTCCGATGGTTAACAGAAGCTTCTATGCCAAATTTTAACTTAGACAGATTAAGCGTCTGGGCGCTATCGCGGAAACAATTTTTTCGCCGGAACCCCAAATTTGTATGGGAGGTACCACAACCGTAGGGCGTAGGGACTCCAAAAACTAATGGGTTCCTCCGACGGTTAACAGAAGCTTATATACCAAATTTCAGCTCAATCCGATTAAGCATCTGGGCGCTATCGTGGAAGAATACATACATACAGACATACAGACATACAGACATACAGACATACAGACAGACAGAGATCGGTCTGGAAATAGTCTCAATCGTCTCAGGGAGTCTCAAAATATATATTCCCATCTTCATCTCAAAATTTTTTTTAGCGCGATCACAATACTTTCCTTTCCGATAGGTCGTCAGGAAAGTAAAATCTACTATCAACGTGTTCATGTATTTCTGTTAATTTGTAATGCAAGCATTGCAAACTGTTCATAGGATAGTAAATTTGTTTAGTTTGTATATGTTTCTAAAATACTAGAATTATATATTTACTATCTGTAAGTTTGCTACAAAAATAAATAAAATAAATGTCAGCTCGCAATCTTATATTTCGCATCGATATATTAGCTATCGATGTATATAAGTCTGAAATTGCAGATCTAGGTCCATAGGTACCTTATACCTCTATAGGCTTACGCCTATGCGTAAGCCTAGTTAGATGTGTGGCGTTCCTCGGGTTGCATGGGATTCGAATAATCAATTTGTCCTTTATTTAAACACTCAAGGATTTCATATTTTATTATCTTAATTACTTATTTATGCAGAAACTTCTAATCCCCGGCCAATTTTTGATTTCCACTCTGTGAATTTAACCATGAAGCCACTATTCACCATCTTGCGGGTGTCGACTACAACGGGCGAGCCCGTCACCACAGGACGTTTTAAACGATTAGTCCGTTCTGTCGCCCTGCAGTGAACGTAGAAGACTTTGGACAGTACAATCTTACGTCCAGCTACGTCACAACCCGTGAGAGTCCAACGCCTTACCGCGAGTGAGCCAGGAATTAAACCCGGCGGGCTTCGAGATACTCGCGCCCTCACTTCCAATTGTGACCAGTTTTCTCGGGTCTCCTCGATTGGTTCCGAGTTCGAGGTCGCTTGCGCGGTCCTCTCCCTTACGAAGCGGTGAAACGGAGTGCACCGAATCTGTCGCGGACCAAGGCGTCCTTTGCCCGACTCTGAAGCAGGGTTCGGATGGCCAATGGTCATTTCAAGAGCAGTCGCCGTAAGGTAGACAACTACCCCCGCTCTATAGGAAACAATACAGTTCCCAGACTCCCCCGATTGTTAGTCGGAGAGCACAATCGATTGGCTTGCGCCGCTCGGTGCGCAGACCGTCCAGGAGCGCCAGAGGATTGATTCCCAGGGGAGACTGGTTGACCCAGTGTCCTACCCAGGCTCGCACCCCATGCGTGGAGGCCATCGGATGGGTGTTGACCCGTGAGTGTGACCGACCCTGAACAGAATGAGTCTTCGTGGCCAACTCAGCAAGGGCCCATTAGGGCCCATTAGCCACTATTCACCAGTTTGCTTTTTTTTATTTTTTATTTAGAATGCGTATTTCTATGTAGACGAAGGTTGAAGAAAAAATGCCAGATACCCCATTAAGCCCCAGAACTTTCCCCTGAATCACATAGAAGACTTTAAACGAGAAAGGACGATATGTGATTATCGGTCACTAATAACCCTATATGATATCATTTGCTTTAGGTCATCTCTGTATATTTATTTATTTGTGTTATTATTCAAAAAGTAGGTAAATCCTTGATTTTTTTCATTAGATTTCATTAGATAATATAGCCGATGTATCCACGTACGTCCGTAAAGGTTAATTAGAAAGTCAATATTTTTTCCCTAGATAAGACATGTAAAATAAAATAAATGAATTAAATAAATTAATAAATTTTAGCGAGCGTTTGAATCAATTGCGCGAAACCGAACTCGTGTTATCACATTTCAAAACGAGTTTAATGAACCCATTCAGTGCACAAAGTATAGCAGTGGCATGCTAAAGTAGGACAACGAATAGCGATCATGCCATTTCGCCACGCAACGCTAACAAATTTTTACACGCCATCGAATTTATAATATACATCTCATACTCTGAATTGACAGTTAAATATTGTGACATTAAGTGAATAGAATATGAGTTTAAAAAACTGAATGTATTAAATATAACTATTTCAATAGAATAGGGTTTTGTAGTATAGTTTAAGCTGCATGGCATGCAAAGAAAGATTCGCAAGTGTCGATGCTCAGTTAGTGGCCTAGTTCTGTCAAGATAGCAGGATTTTAAAACAATGATTTTAAATCATTTCGTCGCACTATATGTGAGACCTTGTACATGCCACCAAGAAAACTTTTCAGGGCATAGGAAAACTAAATAACTTCATTCACTAGATGTTTTTTTAGTTGTGTAAATAGCACAAAATTTAAAAAAACTGTAAGTTTCATGTATAAACGATTAAAACTGTCAAAGAGTTACGTTGTATGGGAGAAATCACTACTAAGCACGTAAGAGGTATCACCGGATAAAATCATCAACTCATGCAACGAGATGAGATCAACGAGACGCCACTGCAACGAGAATGAAAAGAAAACTGAGAAATTAGAGCCCTCTGGACAAGGACAAAACGATCCAGAGAGTGATTTACAGAAATAAAAATTTAAAAACGTAAATTCGAATTGTTGGCGCTTACGAGGTCTTACACATTGATTGATGTCATAATTCAGAATTTCGTTGACGAGAATATTATCACCCAATTTTACGTAAATTGGTGACCCAGCCGGGAATCGAAACCCGAAACCTTACAATGTAAGATCAGGTGACTTAACCACTATGCCACCGTGTGGTAATTTCAAACATTCCATTGCATTAAACAACAACCGATTACGAATCGCAATACATTGTTTCTAAAGAAATCGCACAAAAGCGGCGGAAGCGCAAGTGCTAAAGAGAAGCGACTCGGCAGTAAAACGATATGTATTGTTTGAAAACAACATAAATAATGCACAATGCTGGTAGTTAAATTAAATGTCTGAAACGTGCTCACCGTTTGACGATAAACATTATGAATGGGTTACGGTTACCTTTTCATGAATACTAGAAGTAGAAGAGAGGTCGAATGTTTTGAAGACGTTACAAGAACGATAAGAATGCCACAAGCAAATATAATTAATATCAGAATCGGGCGTATGTTTTTCAACATGTTAGAACAGCGATTCCCAACCGGGGGAGGAGGGGAGGGGTAATTACCCCCAAAGGGGTAAATAAGGATTTTCTGACGGGTAAAGTTGAAGACAAGGATGGATCATCGTATAGTCAGAAAGCACATTATATCAGCTAATATTTTCCTGATTTGAAAAATCGCCAAGTAAATTCTCGGGTACTAAGACCCTTTTCAGTGGTTGAAGGAATATTTCCAGATACTGACATTGAAGCCAAAGCACAATTCCTTGCACTTCGCGAAAACAATACACTTAATATAGATTTCGAAAACACACAACTAGCAACATTTTGGCGAAAGATTGGTGGAGAATATCGGCGTATGACTTATTTTTTACAGATTTTTTCTTCTATCATTATATTTAAAATAGAAATATTTTCGGATTCGCTTGCGGTTTTGAAAGGAGCGGAAACAAGGTTTCATAACACTGAACGACAAGTCTACGTAGGTTACATAACGTTTCAGAATAGCAGAGTTTACAAAGGCAACTGATAAACTGCACATTCGGCACTACATTTTTTACGAATTCCAACAAGGAAAAATACTCCTAAAGCACGAGAATCAATTTGTAGTGTTCTTGATGGCGATGTTATGTCCTATGAAACGTATAATTATCGGTAAGACGCTTTATAAGTGGTGATTTTGATCTTAGTGACCAGCAGCGCTCCGGACAGACTCGAAAGTTGGATGATGCGGAATTGCAAGCTCTACTAGATGAAGACTCGACGCAATCGCAACAAGAGCTTGCAGCTTAGTTAGGAGTCACCCAAACAGCTATTTCCAAGTGGTTGCACAAAATAGGAAACAATCAAAAACTTGAACATTGGGTCCCACGTGTGTTGACCGAACACAACCCAGGTCAACGTATGAACAATGCCTTTCACTGCTCGTCCGGCAACAAAAAAAGACTTCTTGTGGCTAGTTTTGACGGGTGATGAAACGTATCTTTCTTACGAGAATACCAAACGTAAACATTCGTGGGTAGATTCTGGGCAACCCAGTACATCGACGCCCACACAAGACACCCTCTGGAAGAAGGTTGATCTGTGTATATAGTGAGACGTTAAGGATTCCTGGAAACTGGTCAGACGGTGACTCCGGCACGCTACAGCTGATAATTGAACTAACTGAGCGAATAACTTGATCAGAAAAGGTCATTTACTGGTCAAGAAAGCCGGCAAGTCATACTGCTGCATGCTCGACCTCAACTTGCACGCGCGACTCAGAAGACTCTCTTAAACTTGGGATTGGAATTTATCCCACACGCATTATCTATCTAAACATTAAACATATCTATATAAACATTAAATGCGTAATTATTACGTATTGAAACCTGTATAACAAATTAATTTGGAATAGAGCATCAAGTAGAAATAATTTTATAAAATGTGTTGTAACTTGTGGGAACTGAAGGAAACTCAGAGAACTCTCGATTTATATAATACAATAAAACATTAGTTTAGAATAGTAAATTTCAAGTCTTTTGGTACTTCCTGGGACCCAAAATTATTTTGGTGTGCAATAATTCGCAATGTAGGTAATAATTCGCAAGCCCACTATAGTTTAGAAATATATTTTAAACAAATAAACAAATATATTTTAGATTTAGCTTCTATGGCAGTTACCATTAATTTTAAGACGAAGAGACATAAAAGAACCACAAATACCAATTTAACCAAATCGGTCCACTAGATTCGCTGTGTGTATAATGTAATTATATTGACAATGGACTTCGAATACACATTTTTTTAAACCACTTTTTTGGGTTCCTGGGAACTCAAGACGCGAAAGTCCACTATAATATCTAAATCGATTTTTCGGAAGATCTCGAAACTCTCCATATTATTCCGTATATG
The DNA here is from genome assembly GCA_944548615.1 of Micropterix aruncella. NCBI lineage: Eukaryota > Metazoa > Arthropoda > Insecta > Lepidoptera > Micropterigidae > Micropterix > Micropterix aruncella. The sequence continues at coordinate 5,478,913 of OX155968.1, forward strand.
GGTCGTAAAAAAATCTATGCTACTTTATTGCCTCAAAGCGTTACGAGCGTAAGTTATGGCCTCCTTTGTCTTTTTATGGCATAATGAATATTGCAAACTGTAATCAAATGAATATTGGAAATGGATTGAAGTTGATTAATTAAGTCATATTATCTAGGATGTTGCTTCGGAAAACATTTTTTGTCCCATGGATAGAACTACACTGAGCAAAATATAACGTTATATTACACGGAAATTCGCCTGTTTCAACAATATTTACATAGATAACTCGGACTGTGGTCCATACGTATGAATTAAGATGACGCGTAATGTTGTTGGCGTGACGGTAGTTACCGTGCCATAATGTTATTTCATTACGTCGCGACCTTGGGATCCCGCTTCTAACATGACAGCATGTAGTAGTATACGTACGGTTATAGTCGGACACATGAATTATGTCGGAACTACAGTATACTTTTATTTCCGTATTAACCGTAAGGAAAATTTTGATACATATAATCGAGTAATGAATTTTCAACAAAATTCCTGGTATTTCAACAAAATTACGATTGAAAAATAGTTATTCTGTATAAAACCGTAATAACAAAGTGGTAATGTAAGAATCAATTAAATATTTTTCTTAGTGTATTAGGGAATAAATAAACATTTCTTTCCAAGCGCTACTTTCGTAGCTAGTTATGAAACAGTGACGATAAATTATATAGCTAGATAATAACGCCAATCAGGTGGCTATATTTGCATAATTTGCAGCGATTACACAAATTAAACTGTTATTTCATGGTAGTTATACAGAAAAAACTGTTTTTGCTCATTTTTGTTGCTTTCATGATGACATAATTGCTGTGCTCGTTTGTATCTCATGAACATCGGCGAATTGACGGTATTCGTAAATAACGTGGACAAACGTCTACAATAAATGTGTATTTTACATTATAGCTTTTCTAAACAATTATAAAACAAAGTCCCCAAAAAGTGTCAATCTGTATGTTTGATGCGATAAACCCAAAAACCGCTGATAGGTCGCGGAGGTAGTGAATATTTTTAGGTCCTATTTCTCCAGTTTGTGAAAGATTTAAATCTAGTCTATGATGGTAATCAAGAAATTCCGAGTCTGGCAAGGATTATCATCGGATAATCCGATGACCCACATTCTGCCCACCCACCCAGTACCTTTTTTCCTAGTTATAAATCTTTTTCATTCACTAGTCATTTTCACTTTCATTTTTTAATTTCACAATCATTTTCATTCAATAGTTATACCCAAATAAATAAATTAATAGTTTTAAAAAAAACACTAAAAACACGCTTTTGGGCTATAATACGATATACACATATACACATACACACGGCTATGATACGATATTCCATCATGGAATGCATACAATACATAAATAGATACAACATTTACATACGTCGACACAAAGATTTTTCTCCTCATACTAATAAATTAATAATTTTAAAAAAACACTAAATACACGCTTTTATAAACGCACGTAAACAAGTCCAAACACGGCTGTGATACGATATTCCATCATGTAATGCCAGTGCCTATCTTCCGGCGTCATCATCAGACCTTGAAACCTAATCGTGGCCAAAGTTCATTCCAAGACTTTTCTAACAAGTCCAAACACAGCTATGATACGATGTTCCATCATGAAGTTCCAGTTCATATCTTCCGACTCCATCATCAGATCAGTTCGACAGTACCATATTATTGTATTGTCATCAGAACTACATACAGCTGCCAATTTTCATGACGCTACGATCCTTGGAAGATGGTTAAATTAGTTACCTTAGATTCCATTACATAGTTACATACAGGTCGACCTAATAAAAGCGTGTTAAAAAAGCAATCGTGTTGAGATCGGGGGAGTTTCCGGGCCATTCAAGTACAGTAATTTGGTTCTGTGTGAAAAACTGTTTCACATTATTCGAAGAATGAACAAATACCTATCTTCAATTAACAATTCAATCAATAATTCAAATTCAGACCAATATATTGACATCTTATCAAACGATATGATACGGGATACAATGTCTATCCTTCCATCGAGGGATTTTTTAACAGGATTTCGCCCCATGCCATTCTTTCAAAAAAAAATGAAACAGTTTTTCATACAGAACCAAATTCTGTACTTGAATGGCCCGGAAACTCCCCGATCTCAACCCCATTGAAAACCTCTGGGCCATTTGCAAAAACCGGCTCTCCAAGATGGATTGTACAACGAAAACCAAGATGATCAGTGCAATTCAAGTCTGGCTTCACGATGATGAACTGAAAGGAAGCTGCCAAAACCTGGTAATTTTTATGCCTACAAGAGTGAAAGGTATTATCACAGAAAAAGGAGAACACATTATATATTAAAACTAACAATATATAACTACCAGTACTGTTTTTGTACGTTTATGTCCAATAAAGCACTTTTCGAAGAAAAATACTCTTTGTTCCAATTAATTCGCATGGTATCGATTAATCTTACCCGACCGAGGCGCAACCTTTAGTATTTCCATAAAGTATCTTGCCTCTAGTATTTCATAGAGTTGCTTTGTCTGCAAGCGTAACAACTGTATACGATCTCGGAATAAATGCAGGTGTACTATTATGAAGTTGTTATTGCATCAGCTGACAATTGCATATATTCAAGCAATGCTGCATATTGAGCTGTTATACTCGTAATAGAAGCCATAAATTTAGAAGTACGCAGCAGGGGAGCGATGAAAACCAGCGCAATGCATTTGTCATAATGGTAAGGTGATAACATTATTTATTGATATAAAGTTTATGATAATGCTGTTATGCAGGTAAGATTCAGCAGGTCAGTATTGAGATAGATGTTTCAACGACAGCTTGTGGATTTAACAAGTATATATTAAAAACAATAAAAAACACGACTGCCGTTACAAAAAGTGAAGTATTTTTTATTTTTTTAATTAATTTATTTTATTTATCCCTAGTATTACATGATTAAATTTCCTATAGTATATTTTACATGAATTAGTCGTACATAGAAAATGTAGAACCCTGGAAATTTACTAAAGGTGCTTCGGCGGGATTTTATCACCTCACTATGCAGAGCCTGTATTGAGGTGATACTGCGTTCTGCGTTCATCTGCCGGGTGTATAGGTAATTTCTGTAATCTTGGGAAATCCTACAAGTGTATATTGTATAGCTATTATAGTATATATATTACACAAAAAAATATTTAATTAATTAAATGAGATATAATATATATGGGAGATATATGAATACAGTTATGAGGCTAATGAGATAATAATAACAATAAGTAATATAAATCATCTGTGCACTTATTTAATAACGTTAGTTACTAACGACTCACAGTGCTCCCTCGTCGAGTGTAACAACCATAATGTTACCAGTCTTTTGTAGTAAGCGTCATTTTGAACGATTGTAGCTTGGCCTAATTGCGTGGTAAATATGTTATGGAGTTTTCTCGCTAGGTAAATATAGTGTCTTTGTCTAAAGGTCTTTCTCATTTTTGGTTGTACATGTCTGTCTTTATATCTTGTGTCGTGTCTATGGGCGTTACTGGTCGGCTTGCCGTTGTCCCGTTGGAGTTCTTTCCTGTAGCATATCAAGACCTGCCGTGCGTATAGCTGTCTTGCATCCAACACCATAAAATCCCTGTAGAGCTGGTCACTGGAGTAGCGTTATGGTTTCCTGGCTATATTGTTATCTATAATGGCTATTGTTATTTATAATTATTTGTATTACGGTTTTTCTTTTAAACATATTTATCCATATAGATACATGTATATTTCCGGAATGTACTCAATCAGACTGTTCATTTGACACTAAACACGAGCGAGCGATTTTTATAGCGCGTGTTACGTTGCCCGCGGGCGTTTTTGGCACTACTGTAACGGCTATAAAAAAATTACCTGATTAGATATAGAAACAATTTGTTTTGTATCTATTAAACTGACTTTTACACCTTTCGAATAAAAATTAAAAATGAAAGAAATATTATAATAGGTTATGAAATTATTTATTTAAAAAAGGGCATTTTTGCGAGAAAAAAAAAGTTGTACAAGAAGTAATCAAACGTAATCATAGACAATATTTTTTTTTTGAGAGGAAATTTTTGAAACATGGATAGTAGCATAGTGGTACATTGCAATCTGGGCCATAGTAGACTGTCTCCTTTTATCCTCGTTTGCCAGTTTGCTTCTTTCCAATGTTTGCGCAAACTTTGCAGACTCTCGACACCTTCGTTTTTTATTGTTAACGCTATGAATTCATGCTATTTTTTGTTCACGCTATGAATTCATGTTAGTGAATCGCATATGTATGTATAGACAAAAGAATAAAGCTACACGCTGGTACGACGCGAATAACGAACCGAGTACGTGATTTTTAAACAAACTGTATTTTATTTATTTAGTAACACATCTAGTAAACAATTAATGTCATATTTGTAAGTAAGATGTTAGCAAGAAATTGATGCGACATTATTTTTAATGTTTGACACAGTCGCCTAACTAGGCCTAGAGGCCTGTTCTGGCCTGTGACTTTTAATGACTAGATATTAAGTGTGCACTGTCAACTTAAACTACATGTTAGTACTTATTTTTAAATCGACAAATATGAAACTATAAATATTTACGCGTATACAAACATAGATACTCATATACATCTATAAATAAAATATATATCCATATATGCACACATACACATACATATATGTATACGAAAATAATAATAAAACCAAAATAAAAACTAAAATAATATACATATATAAATCAATTACATAATGATATAACGTTTACATGCCTATAATAGTCATTTAAAATTATCATGGTAGTATGGAACTCGATCACGTCCTCAGTACGTAATTCGCGAGTTAGAGAATATTTTATATCACTTACTGAGTACATGATCCGCTGTTAAAGTGTTAATTTATTGACATTTGGTCATTTGGAGATTTAGACAATTACATACTTGATATCGGGACAGATTTACCATATGACACTCGGGGTGGCATAACAATTCTAATAATACCACACACTTCTAAATCGGTTCAAGCGTATAGAAGTTATGGTGGAATAAAGAAACAGAAAACAGGCATAGATGAAACCTGAACAAATTACACTCCTTTTTTGTTAGGCAGTCGTGTAAAAAATATACATTAGTAATAGCATGATTTTATAATAACCAAAAAAACGATTGATTTATTTTTTCTTAATTATAAATATTAATAAACATAGTGTATCGGTTGTATCTATTGTCTAATTTTTCAGATAGACGTCATACTTAATTGCAGCACTTAATAAAAAAGATGTTGGGGTGCTACCACATCAATCGATCGATCAACGATCGATTTCATCGATCGACGGTAGAATGGATCAGTCGACGTCGATCACTGACGATCGATGTCGACTGATCCATTCTACAGCCGATCGATGCAATCGATTGTTGATCGATCGATCGATCGGTGTGGTAGCACTCTTAGGATTATCCTAATTGATGCTCTTGTTTTACCCATACTCGATTACTGTAACTGGGTATCGTCCCATGTCTTCGTAATATGATAAATTCTAGAATATTCTTTATGATTAATAAATAAACGTCATTTGTATTCACTTTTTAAGAACCTGTTTTCGATGAACCTGTACTCGTGTAATATACATGAGTTATATTTGGATAGAGAGAGATAACAACATCGTTAACTTGACTAATGAATCTTGTTTATTTACACTTGTATTTCTGACTGTGAATACTATTTACGTTGTTATCTCCGAGCTCAGAGTCAGTCTTAAAAGTCATTAAGTAAATACGAGCAAATGTAGTTGAAACTGGAAAAATGATAACACCTTCCAACTTGATTTAGGATTCACGAAATCATAGCTTAAATTATCTTTCTCCCTCCCACTCCTCCCCCACCCCCTCAAGTAGCCTATTTTAATCGCCGTTCCTTCCACTTTCGAATTTATAAAATTTTCATGGCGGTCGGTTGAACGCTATAGAAGTTGATCTGCTGCAGCGCCATCTAGTGGCAAGTTAGGTACCTACATCAACGTGAATAACGCGACAATATTGGGCCCGATTGCGTTTCTTTGTGAAATAAAACTAAAATTAGTCTAAGCGAACGAGACAGAGCAATACGTTAGAGCGGAATATGAAACGGACGATCGTCGATAAATACTACCTGTCGAACTTATACTCGTCCGAATAAATTCGAGCATATTTCGTGCGGTGTAAGATTTGACCTTGGCGGGAAGTTTTAATGCGAAAAAGTGACAACCGGTCATCTCACATTCCGCTCTGGCGTATTGCCGTCTCGTTCACACGGACTAATTTCCGATTTTAGTTCACGAAGAAACGCAATCGAGCCCATTATCCGCGCACCTATATCTACCAATTTTTCCGGCGATTGGTTGAACGGTACAAAAGTTGGCTCCAGCGCCCTGGTGGAGAGTTACAATACAGTTAATAGCGATAAAATATTATTTGTGTTCAAATGACTATGTGGAACAATTTTCATGGTGATCGGTAGAGCGGTATAGAAGTTGATGTGCTGCAGCGCCAACTAATGGTAAGTTACGACAAAGCGGATATCATAAAAAAATTCTCTATGAAAAATACATATTTGTGCCAACTTTCATAGTGATTGATCGCTGAAACGCACAGTGGACAGATATACTAACATCCATTTTTAGGACGCTTTTATTAGGTCGACCTGTATGTAACTAATCTAAGGTAACTGTAATGGAATCTAAGGTAACTAATTTAACCATCTTCCAAGGATCGTAGCGTCATGAAAATTGGCAGCTGTATGTAGTTCTGATGACAATACAATAATATGGTACTGTCGAACTGATCTGATGATGGAGTCGAAAGATATGAACTGGAACTTCATGATGGAACATCGTATCATAGCTGTGTTTGGACTTATTAGAAAAGTCTTGGAATGAACTTTGGTTGGGGCGAAGTAATGGTAATGTAGATGTAATGGTGCGTGGAAAGTACTACAAGTAATGGTGTCGTATAGTTGGCTGCGAAAGTCGTGGAAAGTACTACAAGTAATGGTGTTGTATAGTTGGCGCTTATAGTTGGCCGCGTCGTCGTATAGTTAGCGGCAAAGCGTGTTTTTAGTGGTTTTTTTATATATAAGATTCCTACGTATTATATTAGATTATATTATATCACATTACGTAGTTATTTTGACAAACAGTTAAATTGAGATGTAGTTTGAGAACTGATTTTTCAAAACGTGTATACTACGTCAGACTTTTGCAAATATTTCTTACGGCATAAATGATATGATATGTTTCCATCAGAATCGTTCAGGCCATGGCTCTACACTTTGATAACAAGACCAGCGTTATCAGCAAAACCAGCATCGCAACAGATCGTCTCCATGCAGCAGTTTTTATTTAGAGAGTATGCTCCCCCGCCAGTATCGCGATCAACTATGCCTCATTTAAATGGTATCTTTAGGTCAGATTCTACATTGAAACGTCTACATGTTTCGGTTGCGATAAAACATTCTATTTTTTCATTATCGTTGTGCAAAGTTTGCCGCAGTGTAGGCTGGGTCTAAGTCAACACGTCACTAATTACATTACACATATTACAATGTCCGCTATATATATTCTTTATCTAATTATCAGTTTTTATTACCGACATTAGACTACGTAACAATCTTGCGTAAGATAGCGGGATTGGAGCAGATTCAGAAGTGTTTATCGGAAATTGACAGACAATGGAGGCGATGAAAATGTCGACTTTATCGATAAATTAATAAATCAAGGTAAATGACGAAGCAGATAGATTAGCAAGGCAGGAATCGTCACGTCCACCAATCGCTACATACACGTAAAACATCTTACATCCACTAGATACATTTTTCTCTCTTTTCTCTCTTTCTCATACTATGTTAAGATACATACAATATACATTAAAACAAGTAAATAAGATACATATGTAAATAGGATACATACATTAAAACAAGTAAAGAATAAAAAACACAACTGCCATCACAGAAAGTGAGCTATTGAATTTAAAATTATTTTTATTACTGTTTTTTGATGAAATATTTGTGGTTTATGTATTTATCCATATAGATAGGTACATGTATATTTCTGGAATGTACCAAATCAGACCTTTCATTTGACACTAAACACGATATAATTATGTTAATTTATTGACATTTGGACATTTAGACAACTACTTACATAATATTTCGACAGTCAAGGTACCCTATGACACTCGGGATGACATAACGACTCTAACATCGCCACACACTTATATATGAATAAATACACTTATAGTGGAATAAAAAACGAAAACATCCATAGATGAACGCAGGGCAGTCGGGTCGTGTCACCTAGGATTTTCCCGGCAATAAGCCAAGGACTGATTAGGTTCATCTGAAAAATAATTTCATAAATAAAATCGATGAGCGTCCTCTCTCGGACGGCGGATGAATTCGGTTAGGTTCTAAAGCGACCGCCTCAGACAGCGCGGTTAGTTTCCCGGCTAAGGGAAGGTTTTGGCCAAGCGCCAACAGATGCCGTTAATATTTAAATAAAATTAGTGTAACATCTAAATGAGATATTCCAACCAAAATTTTACAATGTGATTTCAGGCCAACAAGGCGCCGGTTGACTAAATTTCAAGTAACTTAGTCCAATATTTCGAGATTGATATATGATTACTGCGTCCCCTGGTGGACGGATTTCAATCACACTCTTTTCAACTCTTGCCATGACGAAATGATGCCTGTAGGTATACCGAATTTCAGCTTAATCGAATGAAGTATTTGGACGCTAGCGTGGATGAAGACACACACGCACACATACAAACACACACACACACACACACACACATAGATACACACACACACACATACACACACGCACACACACGCACACACGCACACACACAGGCAGACTTCAGTCTGGAAATTGGCTTAATCGTCTCGGGGGGAGCGAGGGCGGGGGGTTAAAATGTATGTATCCGTCTTCATTTCGTTTTTTTAAGCGCGTTCACAATACTTTACCTTCTCGTCGGTTGCAAGGCCGGTAATGTAAAATGATCGCAGTTATGAAAGGTTGCCCCTTGTTAACCTAATTTGACTGGGATAAATAAAATAAAATAAAAAATAAAATAAAATAAAAAAATAATAAGACGTCTTCATTGGCCCATCACAAACTTTCTTCAATGGCCCGCCCATCGAGGACAAATCGAACCGAAACGCAATAGTCGCAATACGCAAGCAATGGATTTTCCATTCGATTCGTCTAATTTGATCAGTTGCTATCCATACAATGACGAACGGACACAAAACGTTGCCACACCCATGTACCTGAACAGGACAATGCAGTACGAGTGAGTAGGTCTGTATGGACAATGCAATGCCGTTTCCTGCCCGCCTGCGAATTTTGCCTAATATAAAAGCTATCGGGAACTCGGTTGGCCGTTACTTTGACCAATTACGTTGTTAAGTCTAATGCGGAACCGTTGAATATCGTTCTGATGGTTTGGGTTTTCGTCAAACACGTTTAACTAATCATTTAAGATATTTAAATAGGACGATATCAGTAATGTCGATAAAACTACGACAGATAACAAAAAAAACGGTTGGATCACCCCAAGACTTTCCCGGCAAGCAGACAATCCCCACCCGCGCGCTAAACCCCTACTACAACCTCCCCCCCCCCCCCACCTCGCCAACTTCCCTCCACGCATAGCGAAACATTTTTATTTCCCAAAAGCTGCCAAAAACATATTTTCTCAACCGATATTTTTGAGAAAAAAAAATATTTTTTTGAAAGCACAATATTTATAAAAAGTACGCTATTTCATGATAATACTATATTTCCATTTGCATATGAAATTTGTATATGCTTATTGATATTGATATTTTTGAATTATTTCTTGATATTTAGTGATATATATTATTACTAGCTGCGCCCCGCGGTTTCACCCGCGTGGTGATGGAAAATTGTGATAATGGTGATAGAAAACTATATATCTTTATAAATTATAGCCTATGTGTTATTCTGCTGTGTAAGCTATATTATTGTAAAGTTTCATCAAAATCCATTCAGTAGTTTTGCGTGAAAGAGTAACAAACATCCATACATACATTCTTACAAACTTTCGCGTTTATTTATTTATTTATTTATTTATTTATACCGTACAAGAAAAAAATACAAGGACATGCATACTGTTGTACATGAGGAATAATTAAGAACAAACATTATTATAGCGAAAAACATAGCTCTATGCATATAAATATGCTAGCATATCCGAATGAGGCGAAATCGCACAACCAACTAGACCTAGAAGGTCTGTCTCTGGCTGTGCTGTGTTATATCAATTGTATTTTTGTAACTCGCGAACTGACGAAAGTGATCAATTTTCAAGTATTTCTAAATCTAACAAATGTATTGTTTACACAAATTAAGGTAAAATTTAAAGTAGAAAAAAATTATGTATGCAATTATGGACTAAAATAAAGTAAACTTTACATTATCTTCAATAAATTTAAGTGGAAAATAAGTAATAATATATACAAATAGATGAATAAACACTACATTCCAATATATATGTATAAGAAAATGATATGTAATATTGCACAATTTTACAAATACAATACAAATACATATTTTTTTAAATATTCACCCTACAGTATTAATAAGATCTTTAGTTTTTGAACGCCCAATATCTAGAAGCCAGTTTTTTACTTTACCTTTAAAATTATTATTATTATTTTTATTTATAATAGTAGTAGGATGTATTTTAATTGAATATATTCACTTCAATATTTTTTCGCCAAAACTAGTTTATAAGAGCTACTAACAACTATTTTTTGTTCCAGAATACATCCTCAACTGCTTGTCAAAGTTAAACTAAGGGCGTGTTTATCTATACTAATATTATAAAGAGGTAAAGTTTGTGAGGTTGTAGGAAGTAATCTCTGGATCTACTGAACCGATTTTGAAAATTATTTTACCAATAGAAAGCCACGTTGTGAGTGTCATAGGCTATATATTAATCCGAAAAATAACAAGACTTATTCGTGGTGTCGGATTTCCAATGTAAGTCGGAGAAAAAACGGTCGAACGAAAACGTTTCTAACTAACGCTGCCTTAACGATGAGAGATATATGATTACATTCTAGAGAAAAGTTGTAGAGCTCGATAATGCCTACAAAAAGTCAACGACAGCATATGTCTAACTTTTATATTTAAGTCACAAAAAGTAGTTTTTTATATTAAAAAAATAATTTAAATCGTTAGGTCATGTTTATTGGTCATATTATCAACAATTATGAACTCATATCAAAATAAGTAAATTTATCGTCTCAAGTGTTTAAAACAAAAGACTTTTCCCTTTTACTGCATATAATTCCCCTTTTACTGCATGAATGGTTAGAGGTAAGACACTCACAAGAAAACACTCACAAATAACAGTAATATAGTCAAATTGGCATGCAAATACATACATACATATGCAGTAAAAATATAACCCTTCTTTTGGCAATCAGGAAATAAATCACAGCACTCAATACTACCGAACCACACTCATAATTTCATCACAAGTAAAAGGTTTTACCGCCCAACGAAGTGGGCACGGGTCAGCTAGTATATATATAATATTATACTCGTAGAGAGAAAAATTTCTTGTTTGTTTGTTTGTTTGTTTGCATATAGGGAGGGGGGGGGGTATCTATGGAACTACCGAACAGATTGTTTTTGCTCCAAAAGTCGACGACACGATATACTTAGCTTTTATATTTAGGCCACAATATCGTTTCTTTATGTTAAAACGACACTGAAAATTATAATATGATCTTTAAGTGACCTTATTATCATTTTATAAGCTAGGAATTTTCATGAAGATAAAATTTTACCTTTACAGTATGTTATTCGGTCGCATAGATTAGGAGATAATGACAAATGAAAATAACTCACAAGCTCGCCCTCTAAGGCGAGCGTGGTGCGTAGTTATGAGGGAGATTGGGTGAGGAGTTTAGGTCTATGGAAAAGGTACCTTAGTCGACATCAAAGAAAACAATGTTTTACGAAAACAATGTTTCACGAAAACAATGTCACGAAGCAATGCAAACAAACAAAACAATGTTAAATATTTGTGAACACGATTCATTTGAAAACTTGCACAATCGATGTTTACCTACCTAATATAGTTGTAAGGGGCTCTCTAGACGATCAAGCATGCTTGTCAAGCATCGCGTCGCGGGCTGGGCGGGGATCGTAAACCCCAGAAAATAACCAAATATTTTTATTTACGACAAATGCCTAATTTTGTAGTTTCATACCAGGGAGTCACGTCACTCATCAATCATTTACGTCTAATCAACATGACTCCCTGGTATAAACAACAAAATTAGGCATTTTTGGTAAATATTACAAAAAAATATTTGCATATGTCCTGCGGTTTACGATCCCCTCCCTGCCCGCGACGTGAAGCTTGTCAAGCATGCTTGATCGTCTAGAGAGCCCCTTTAAACGACCTATGACATAATTACCTACTAATTAAGAAGCTAGGTACCTAAACACTACATTATTTGTAATATCTAACTTAGTACCTAAATATTTTCGTACTTCTTTCTTTTATTAGGAACTACTAATTTATTGACGTACCTACACAGGTTCCTGCAACGGAATCGAGCGCCAAACGTACGCAGCGGCTTGCTAAACAAATTGCAAGAACCTCACGGGTTCAAGCAAGGGAATCTAGCGCCGAACGTTCGCAGCGGCTTGCTGAACAAAATCCAAGAACCTCACGGGTTCGTGCAAAAGAATCAAGCACCGAACGTTCGCAGCGGCTTGCTGAACAAAATGCAAGAACCTCAGGGGTTTGCGCAAGGGAATCTCGCGCCGAACATTCGCAGCGGTTTGCTGAATAAAATGCAAGAACCTCAAAGATTTGCGCAAGGGAATCTAGCGCCGAACGTTCGCAGCGGCTTGCTGAATAAAATGCAAGAACCTCAAGGGTTTGCGCAAGGGAATCTAGCGCCGAACGTTCGCAGCGGCTTGCTGAATAAAATGCAAGAACCTCAAGGGTTTGCGCAAGGGAATCTAGCGCCGAACGTTCGCAGCGGCTTGCTGAATAAAATGCAAGAACCTCAAGGGTTTGCGCAAGGGAATCTAGCGCCGAACGTTCGCAGCGGCTTGCTGAATAAAATGCAAGAACCTCAAGGGTTTGCGCAAGGGAATCTAGCGTCGAACGTTCGCAGCGGCTTGCTGAATAAAATGCAAGAACCTCAAAGATTTGCGCAAGGGAATCTAGCGCCGAACGTTCGCAGCGGCTTGCTGAATAAAATGCAAGAACCTCAAAGGTTTTCTCAAGGGAACCTAGCGCCGAACGTTCGCAGCGGCTTGCTGAATAAAATGCAAGAACCTCAAAGATTTGCGCAAGGGAATCTAGCGCCGAACGTTCGCAGCGGCTTGCTGAATAAAATGCAAGAACCTCAAAGGTTTGCGCAAGGGAATCTAGCGCCGAACGTTCGCAGCGGTTTGCTGAATAAAATGCAAGAACCTCAAAGGTTTGCGCAAGGGAATCTAGCGCCGAACGTTCGCAGCGGCTTGCTGAATACAATGCAAGAACCTCAAGGGTTTGCGCAAGGGAATCTAGCGCCGAACGTTCGCAGCGGCTTGCCGAATAAAATGCAAGAACCTCAAAGATTTGCGCAAGGGAATCTAGCGCCGAACGTTCGCAGCGGCTTATTGAATAAAATGCAAGAACCTCACGGGTTCGTGCAATGTCTGTGCTGAAAAGCACGTTTTGTATCAGAATAAAGTTTTCGCTACGCTCTGCGGCAGGTATCTTGAAACGATCGTGCGCCGCTGCCGCACTTTAGTCGGTTGCCCTCAGTGCTCAAATAATAAAAATGATTTTTTTTATAAAATATTTGTGGTTTGTGTATTTATCCATATAGATACAAGTATATTTCCGGAATGTAGTCAATCAGACCTCTCATTTGACAATAAATACGATATATTAGACAACTACTTACTTGATATTTGGACAGTTAAAGTACTCTATGACACTCTAAATAATATAGCAATTCTAACAATACCACACAGTTTTAAATCAGTTCAAGCGTTTAGAAGTTATGGCGGAATAAAGAAACGGAAAACATACATAGATCAACCCTGAACACATTACGCTCCTTTTTTGTTAGGCAGTCGTGAAATAAAAAAAATAAACTCAACTCAACATCTATTTTTGTAGTAGACGTAGACATACGAGAGTTTAACTATGGGATACAGATATAACAATAATAATATGATATAATAGAAGAGCGAATGTATAGTTAGCATAATTATTAGTAATACGATAAATAAAATTAGAAACAAACAAAATTAGAAATACGATAAACAGCCTTCGGGTTTAATTGGTATTTCTTCGTCCGTTAGGTACGCAGGCTGTGGTATTGTTTACTACACTATAACAATGCTTTCTAGCCAGTATAATATTTTATACTATTTTCTATAAAAGTTCATAATATGTATATTAACATTATAAATACATTGTGATTTATATTATATATATATATATATATATATATATATATATATATATATATATATATATATATATATATATATATATATATATATATATATATATTTATATTAACTATACTTTTACATTTTATTATTACCTTGTCGTATTATTTATATTAATTTATTATTTGTGCACGTATATGTATTTATATATGTATGTATGTTATATATCATCATATATCTTAAATACATCTACATAACTCATAATGTGGCTTCCATTTCCCTTTCCCCTTACTTAAACCTGCATTTTTTTTCAAAGCTCGTTGCACTGTAACAATAGATTTAGTTTAATTGTGAAAACTTTTAATTGGCCTTAGATTTGTATAATATGTGTTAGCATTAAGTTTAAAACGCTGTATGTTTTCCGAAAAATAAAAATAAATAAATAAAAATAATCATGAATGCTACATGTCTCAGCGTAACCTTTTATACACATGTCATCCCACGAAGCGACGTGAGCATGAGGAAAGATCGAGGCGACTTATAAATAGATTATACTAGAAGTTGGCTTTCGAAACGAGAAAAAAGTAATTCTCAGGCGAAAGCAGTACCCGCTCACTGACCGGCCATTCTTCCATTCAAGCGCAGGTGCAATGCACATGTCTCAGCGTAACCATTTAAAAACAAACGCTGTAACCAAACGACGAGAAATCGAGTTGATTTCTCGGTACGTTAATAGGCAAGTAAGAAAAACTGAACAGCCGTTCTGTCAAGTTGGTATCTAGGCCCGATTAGATGCATTGGAGTTCTGGGCTTTGGATCCCACGTGCACTGCGACCTCTGCAGATCTTTACAGTTCGTTCCCGAGTCATGTGCTTTCTACAAACTCCAGCACGTTTTATTTATCTATTCTATACTAATATTATAAAGAGGTAAAGTTTGTGACGTTGTAGGAAGTAGTCTCTGGATCTACTGAACCGATTATGAAAATTCTTTTACCAATAGAAAGCCACGTTATTTGCGAGTGTCATAGGCTATATACTATATTTCATTCGAAAAATGAAAAGACTTTTTCGTGGTAGTCGGATTTCCAAAGTAAGTCGGAAAAAACGGTCGAACGAAAAGGTTTTTAACTAACGCTGCCTTAACGATGAGAGATATATGATTAAGTTATACAGAAAAGTTGTAGAGCTTCATAATGCCTACAAAAAAGTCAGCGAAAGCATATGTCTAACTTTTATATTTAAGTAACAAAAAGTATTATTTTATATCAAAAAAATAATTTAAATCGTTAGGTCATGTTTATTGGTCATATTATCAACAATTATGAATTCATATCAAAATAAGTAAATACCGAATCTATCGCAGACCACAGCGTCCTTTGCCCGGCTGTTCACCCAGGATCGGATAGCCGATGGTCGTTTCAAGAGCAGTCGCCGTAAGGTTCGCAACCACCCCCACTCTTTAGGAAACAGTACTGCTTCCAGACTCCCCCCGACTGTTAGTCAGAGTGCACAGTCGATTGGCTTGCGCCGCACAGTGCGCAGACCGTCCAGGAGCGCCAAAAGGTTGATTCCCAGGGGAAACTATCCATAGAGTCAGAGTCCTACCCAGGCTCGCACTTCATGCGTGGAGGCCGTCGGATAGGTGTTGACCCGTGAGTGTGACCACCCCTGAACAGAATGGGTCTTCGTGGCCAACTCAGCAAGGGCCCATTAACTCCCAAAAGTATTTAATCAGTGCGTGTTGCCAGTGATATACTTAATATGGCCCTGAGACGTGGTCGCTAATTATTGGCCTCATACACAACATCAAAGTCGCGCAACGAGCCATGGAGAGAAAAATGCGTGGAGTTTCACTGCGTAAAGGGATCCGAAATGATTTTACTTAAATATAAAAGTTAGACATATGCTGTTGCTGACTTTTTTGTAGGCATTATCAAGCTCTACAACTTTTCTCTAGAACTTAATCATATATCTCTCATCGATATATAAAAAAAATTAAATTAAATTAAAACAATTAAAATTTGTAGAAATTCTATTACTTTGATAATAATTATTAAGGTGTAGAGTAAAAGTAAAAATATGTTTGAAAGTAAAAATATATGTCTAAAATTGAAGAATAATGCGAAAATTTAATATACAAAAAATTAATATACAATATTCAACATTCCATTGATGTTTTCTCTGCCTTCTGTAATAAGCCACCTAGAAACCGATTTTTTAAATTTGTTTTTGGTTTCAATGCGTTTAACGACATCAGGCAGGTAGTTGTACATTCTCGGTGATATGAAGTTAAAATGTCTCTGTCCGAAAGTCGTACGAGTTCTTGGCACTATCATATCGTCATTCTTTGAAGCTCTGGTGAGTCTCACTCGTGCGTTAATAAGTGGCATTTTGAATTTAGCGTGTATTAAGGCTATCTTAATGTACAACAGTCTTGGGTCCAAAATATTACTATCTTTATATAACTGGTTCGTAGGATATCGATACGGTTTACGCTCGATAATTTTTAGTATACACTTTTGCGCTACTTCAAGAGGCTGGAGGATAGTTGATGCATAACCACCCCACCCGATTATGCCATAACAAAGAATGCTTTGGCATAATGCATAATACGTATTTTTTAGTGTTCCCGGCTCTAAAATATCTCTCACTTCGCGGAATACGTAGGAAAGTTTTCGAACCTTGCTTGTCAACATCTCAATGTGCTTTTGCCAACGCAGCATATTATCAATTATTATTCCGAGATATTTTACGTGTTCTGTCCTTTCCAGGAAAGGGCAGTTACATTGCTGTGTATTTTTACATGAGTGAATAGTTACGGTATGATATGGTGATGGTTGTCCTTTATTATTATTACTAAAAGTTATATATTTCGTTTTTTTTATATTTAGGCTAAGAAGGGATTCATCTAACCATTCACGTACTTGATTAATACCAGCATTGGCTGCACAAAAAGTGTCCCTCCAGGTATGCCCATCAAAGATAATGACTGTGTCATCAGCAAAAGAAATGGTTTTCCCCACCAGATCGCATAATTTATTTATGTAAATGAGAAATAAAATAGGCCCGAGAACACTACCCTGAGGAACGCCAAATGGCAGGTCTTCCGGTTTGCTGGTTACATTATTAATGGTGATAATTTGTTTTCTATTTTTCAAATAGGTCTTAAACCAGTTGAGTGTGACATGCTGGATTCCAACTTCCCCCAACCTCCGAAGGAGCTTATCGTGCGAGACCGTATCGAATGCCTTTGCGAGATCCAAGAAAACAGCTATGCACTTTTTATCCTCATCCACATTGCAATTAATAATACGTGTCACTTCTGCGATTGCATCAGTTGTGCCAATCCCTTCTCTAAACCCAAACTGGTTATTAGATAAAAGATTGTTATAGATAAAAGATAAATATTAGTATAGATTAGTATAGATAGTTGTCGCCCGCGGCTTCGCCTTGCGTAAATTTTCGAATCGAGTTGTTAATTTAAGTAATCGAGTTGTTATCGAGTCGAGTTGTTAATTTGCCTTTTTAGACGCTACATTTAGATATATAGTGCAATCATTTTAGACGTTCCCTCTCATATGCACGTTACTATCTCGTAGACGTACGCGTCTTGTTCTTAGCCACCCGCCGCCTTCCGCTGAAATCAACCTTGCTGGCACAGCCGCGACCGCGTCGCCCGCTAGGTATTTCGAAATGCTTGAACGTGTTACTAATTTCATTATATGTCTTAAACTATACCACCTAAATCATGCAGTAAATGAGAAATTTTATCTCCAATTATTAACCGTGATGATGGATTAATTTATTTTGATAAGGATTCATATTTTATTGCCAATGTCTTCAACAAACATTGCCTACTTATTTTTGTTACTTTTTTTGAGACATACAAGCAGTTATTGTAGCAAATATAAAAGGTGGATATATGCTGACAAGGATTTTTTTATAGATCTCTTTTAGACTGACGTTTCAGTCATATATTGTTTTAAAATATACCAAACCGTTTCGCCAGAGCACACCTACAACTCACCAGTCACCAGCTTATTGTCCTCCGACTTGATTTACAAATATCGGTGATTACCTCCTACATACAAACGCACAAAGTTTGCTTTTAAGCTATTGCATAGCTTTTATCGCGGGCCTTAGGCCAGCGCGGCGACCGAATGAAGAAATTTCTTAACGAAAATTAATGATTTTAAACTGATAATTACGTCTTAACGAGTACTGCTTACGATTCGAAAAAAATATATGTTAAACAAGAACATTTTCCTAATATTCTTAGCTTTGAATACTTTAGATTTTGTTTATATTACATAGTGTAATTAATTTGTGAAATTAGGTCTAACCGAACACAAAAACGACTACTACGCAAATACTATCAGGCGTATTATTATGAAACCTGCACCATTTTAAAGATAATTTAATTATCTATCTTTTTATCTACGATTTTTTTCGAATAATCCGGTTTTTTTGCTTTATAGAATAAAAAATTCGTGCGCGGCGCTCTATCGGAAGACGTCGCAGCCGCAAATGATACGGAATAATTTCAACGTTTTCCGATAGAGCGCAGTTATCTGATATCAGAAAAAATAAAATAAATAAATAAATATAATTGCATAAGTTGTTAAAAATGCTATGCAATAGCTTTACCACGGCAGTCCCCGAGTGCCACACGTATTTTTTTTATAATATTAGTATAGATTACGATTTTATTGAGAAAAATTCAATAATAATGATGTGTCAAGTGGAAATCCTAATTAAAAATAATCATAAAAGTTTGAGATGTGTTGATTATACAGGTTAAGTTTTAATTAAACGGCATCCTTTAACCGGGTGCATCAGTACGAGCAAGTAAGCAACTTTTAATAACATTTTTTGGGAAAACCAAGAAAAAAAATCTTTTGAAAAAACACACATGTTACATGCACACATATAAACATATACATATAAACACTTCATAGTAAGGTTGGTTGTAAGAAATTGTCGTATGACAATAAAACCACCCATTGTGAAATTTCACAACGAAGAGTAGAAACAGACACACAGAACAAACACACTATTTTTTTATTTGAAGATTCGAAATACTTAACTGTCAAATAAAAATCTGACAAGCGTTTGAGCGCGCTGCGCCATCTAGCGGTAGGTAAAATATCGCTAATAAACAATATTAGCAATATTTTATCTACCGCTAGATGGCGCAACGTGCTCAGCGCTTTTTATACTATTTTTCAAAAAACTACATTTTTCAAACTGATTTTTCCACAAATGTTTTATTAAAAGTAGCTTTCTTGTACTGATTGGCCGCCTTCAAGGATGCCGGTTAATTAAAACTCACCTTTAGATGATAATTATGATAATTTAATATACATTTATATGATAAATTACGATAATTAAAAAAAATATTATAACATTTTCATTTTTTTTATTGTTTTATTCTGTTATTGTTATCGTTGCGCTCGTCTAGCTCACTGTAAAATCAGTCAAACACTTTAAAATCAATCGCGTGTTCGGCGGCGACACATTTGTGAAATTCTCACCGCTTTTCAATCACATCCGATTCAGTCACGGCTGAGCGGGTTTTCATCACCGCCAGCCAACGAGCGAGCGCAGGCTCAATCGATCTTTTTCGCTGTTTTGTCTGCGCGAAATTGCATAACGAACTGCGCCGGAGTCGCAACATCGCGCCAAGCAGGAAGTATGGAGAAACACTCCGTATGGATGGATCGAGCGAAAGCATTTTAGGGTTTTAGCAAAAACAAAACTGATTAGTCTAAGAGGCAGCGAAAAAAAAGTGCAAGACTGTTTTAAGAACTGATACTTTCAGATCAGATAGTATTTTGGCCATAGCATGCTGTGTAGTCAGCAGGCTAGACTCCGGGACACCTGGCGCTGGAGTACTAGGAAAGGTGTAGTTTTAATTAGTACCCCCAAAGTGTTTTGCAAAAGCTGAAAATTCATCAGTAGACAGTGGATGCAATAAAGGACTCGATACAAATGGTCAGGATGCTTAACAATATAATGCGAGGCATCAGCATTACTCCTTACATGTCACAAAAATTAGGTCCAGCCGAGCCCGCCTTGCTAGGCACCTCTGTGTTAAGGCGAGCTCAGAAATGTTCAAGGTATGAACGTTGAACATTTTCTAGGTTATATAGAGGAAACAAAATTTTCCAATATTTTCTATCGAAATTCTTACATAATTTCGTAGAATTTTCATATGGACAATAGTACTAATAAACAAACAGAATTATTGGATAATTTCACAAATTACCGTACGAAAAAATATTTTAAAGAAAAAATACAAATACAAACAAATCAGTAATAATAATAATAGTCAATAGCCAATAGTCAGAAAAAACAGTAATAATAATAATAATATTAGTCAATAGCCAATAGTCAGAAATAACGCAATTGTATAATAGTCAATAATAGAAAAAAATAAGAATAAAAAAATAAAAAAATACGTGTTGCACTCGGGGACTGCCGCGGCAAAGCTATTGCATAACATTTTTAACAACTTATGCAATTATAATTATTTATTTATTTTATTTTTTCTGATATCAGATAACTGCGCTCTATCGGAAAACGTTGAAATTATTCCGAATCATTTGCGGCTGCGGAAGCAAATGATTTGGAATAATTTAAACGTCTTCCGATAGATCGCCGCGCACGAATTTTATTCGATAAAGCAAAAAAAACGGATATTATTCTATTCTTTGACTATTCGAAAAAAATCGTAGATAAAAAGATAGGTAATTAAATTATCTTTTAAATGGTGTAGGTTTCATGATAATACGCCATATAGTATTTGCGTAGTAGTCGTTTTTGTGTTCGGTTAGACCTAATTTCACAAATTCATTACACTATGTAATATAAACAAAATCTAAAATATTCAAAGCTAAGAATATTAGGAAAATGTTCTTGTTTAACATGTATTTTTTTCGAATCGTAAGCAGTACTCGTTTAGACGTAATTATCACTTTAAAATCATTAATTTTCGTTAAGATTTTTTTTCATTCGGTCGCCGCGCTGGCCTAGGCCCGCGATAAAAGCTATGCAATAGCTTAAAAATAGTCAAGAAAGTCAATTGAGCTGCGAAAAATCGATATTGTCGAAATCCCCAATACTATAAATGGGGTTTTTAGTCAAAATACCCTGCACCTTTTTCTTAAAGTGAACCTCCCCAAGGCCCCTGATGTATAATGCGCGGCCCATTACGTAACATTACGTAACACAGACCGATGCGTAATAGTTACCGACAAATACGTACCGGTGTCTGCAGGGACTTCAATTTTGATAGACACATACATAATAATTTAATATAATTTACACAATTTTTTATTCGGTATACCTACAGGTTTCAATACGTAATAATTATTGCACTTTAATGTTTAAATAGAGTAATTTAATTGATAGCATTTTAATCTCTTCGTATTATTTCTGTGATGTAATCAGCCTATACAAAAATGCGATAGATGGAACTAATGTTTGAATGTAATTATTGTTATCATTGTTGAATAATGGTTTTATATAACCAATTATTGGTGGCATTTATAAAAAATACCAAGATCAATGTTATTGTAGATATAAAACATTTAGGATTATTTTTTTATTTATTTTTATTTCAAACCAGTTGATAGGAATTCCTACACTTGGTTATGGTTATTACTGGGCAGGTTCTGAAAATCGAGAAAAATCGGTAATTTGGTAAGCGTAGAAGCATTGATTATATAGGATATTAGATTGCTCAATGCCATAGTACGATTTAGTAACCTTTCTGCGCCGGCGACATGCAAGTGGTGCTGATAGCATTGTCCAGCGAAACGAATAGCAATTTATTTAGACATATATATTACGATTAATAATAAATGGTTTTGTTTTATAATTAACTGATTGATTATATGGATCCTAATATACCCTAAAATATAATAGTTTTTTCGATATAACGACTATTATTAATAATCAAGCCACTCTTCATCAGTGTGCATTTTTTTTCGAATTTTAGAATGCGTATTTTCTGCGTAAACTAAGTTTTTAATAATAATGGTGGAAATCCCACCGAGCCCCAGAATATCAGACCGGCAAAAAGGACTAATTTGAGCAATTTGCTTTTTATGTAAGAATTGTCCTGAATGTGTTATTTTTAGCGCGGGTCACGCGTGTTAAATTGTGTGTCGTGATAGGATGTCGTGCGTGGTTAACAAAACGAGCCACGGCACGTTATCGTACCGCACGAAACAAAACACTTCTCCGTTTCACTCGAAACGACACAAATTCGAGCCGCGTGTCACGGAAATTAGCCATTATGTTTTCGCGCGGTATGATTTCAATGAGGCGGCATGGGAAGATTATAAATAATAATTATTATAAGAAATGTCCCCAATGTCCTCTCGATCGCACCTTAAAGTAGACCTAAAAGTCCCGTGTACGCGACGTAGCGAATGGTTCCCTGCAGCTTGGGCCATAAGATCATTTGTGTACTGGATCGGTCCAACTCGCGATTCAGCTCCTATTCAGTAGCCTCCTCGTGTGGAAGGTTACCCCGGGAACAGTATACCAACCAGTAGCTTATATCTCGAAATACAGGACATTGCGGGAAGAGGGTGCGAGGAATATGGGCAGAGGGGTACGTTCCGACGAACCTCTTTAGCATTACGCGCAGGTAAAGGCTGGCGACCCTTTTGAGCATTTGGACATCTGGCGACCATATCCGAGCCCTAACGACTCGTGACGTCTTCGCTTTGATTGAAATATTGTTCTAAGAGAAGCTACTGTCTGGTATACTGTGCACCGGGTGAGACTCGCTTATCAGGACTCACTGCTGGTGGACCGGTTTCTCCTGGGGTTTACCTCCCGGCGCTACTGGACGGTTTGCGCACCGTTCGGCGACAGCCAATCGGTTGTGCACTCTGACTGATTACTAAAGGAGTTTGGGTGCTATGGAAATATACTGTCTCCTAAGCAGCAGAGGTTGTCAGAAGCAGACCTGTTGTCATGTTGGACGTTTATAGTGAAATTAGTGGTCATAAGTAAATTTGTTATACGTTTCTATAACTTAAGCTTGTATAATACTGGCCTAATTTAAGCCTGTAGTAAGACCAGTAGTAATACTGCTGTGCATTGTTTTTTATATTATTAATGTCTTTTTGTATCACAAAATTAGAAGTGTAAGACTAGAAAAATAAGAGTTTGTCTTGCCAACAAACTGTTTACCAGTTTAGCGAGATTTTAATATTTTAAAAAATGTATTTTTTCTCTGAATAAAAAAAAATATTTATGTCATTCTTGAAACGAACTAATCCCCCCCCCCCCCCCCCCCCCTCCCCCAGATCCCGAGTGGTAGGATGGGCAAAGGACGCACCATTCCGAAATAAATTCATATTGAATTACAAGCGACTTCTGCTAAATAAAACAAAATTTTATCCTTGGGAGTCTCTGAGACCTATAACAGTGCTAAAGTTAAAAAAAGATATTACAGTGGTTAAGGGTTTAAAATAGTATAAATCCGGCACCGCATTCAGGTATGCCAACATACCTTTATGGTTACTTGCACATACCACAAAAATACAAAATGTTGAGTTATGTCACTTTTTCTCGGACCAACGATAATAAATTACGTATAAGTGTGGTCCCAGCCTAATCACCTATGGAATATTTCCACGATTACAGCACATATATCAACACTAGCCTCTGCAGCAGCATAAATCTTCACACAAAGATAACAAAGCGACCACAAGCGACACACTCCACTAAAAAGGAAGGCACCTATATTTTTTTTACATCAAATATTGACTTGATAAGAATATACGTACCGAAATGACAACACGCTCGTTTGAGTAGCTCTTATTTATGATCTCATAATATGAGACATAGAAGCCATAAAACCGTTGATTTGATATTGCGAGAACAGGCACAATCTCTAAACGACGTAAGACGGGCGCGTTGTCTTGAAAATGCGCGCGTGGAGAACTTGACATTTACAGGGTTTGACAGTGGCGTGGGAAGTAATATCGAGGACATTAACCGCCCTACCTATACGAACGTACGTGGTAGTCATAGTCATAGTCATATACGTCCGCTATAATACCATTTATATACGGTTGAGAGAAAAAAACAAACTTGAAAAAAAAACACACAGTAACAAGTAATATTTAACAGTGAATATGGATGAAACTTGCACTTTTTATAAATTTTTTTAACAAGAAAAACTTTTTTTTTTTAATTGTGCGATAGCATTTTACTTTACAACTCATGTTAAAATGCCGTAGTATTTTTTTTGAGTTTGTTGATCGTGCAGTTTAGTGTGAGGCACGGTCCAAAAAATGCTCTAAAATGAAAATTTCCTATATAGCTCCCAGGTTTATTTATTTTTCTCAATTTTCCAATCCTATTTTAAAAATCTGAAATAGCTGTGTACTTAGGAAAGGTACCGTGAATTACGATATTTTTTTAAGTTGGCTAACATCATCAGTATGACGGTTCAAAAATTGCCAAAAAATGTAATTTTCGAAATTTACATACATCGTCGCCTTAACCGGCATCCTTCAAGGGGGGGGGGTGAATCAGTACAAGCAACTGAACAACTTTTGATTAAAAAAAATGGAAATAACAAAAATTAAAATATTTTTTTTTTTTTTAAAAAATGATTGTTTTTAAATTTACAAATTGGAAGAACTTGACTGGTAAAAAAAAAACTATGCTGGCTTTCAAGCGGTTAATTAGTTATGTTTTGATTAATTTTAAACTTTACCGTACGTTTCTCCCTCGATTTACGACAGAGTTCGTGTTATCCAAGTTTTCGATTATCCGATATTACCTCAGATAAGCGAGGTCCTACTGTATTTTGAAGTATTTGCCGTGGTATTAAAATGGTATTTTTTCAAAAATTATAGTTTTTTCTTTAAAATGACGGATTTTAAATATTATTTGTGTCGCTTGTATACGTGATATTCCCACCGAAACTTCACAATGTGATTTCGGCCCGAAAGGGTACCTATGTACCGAATTCAAGTCCAATATTTCGACATTGAAGTATGACTAGCGCGGCCATTTTTTTTGTCGGCAAGTCGTCTAAAAAGAAACCACCACTATATTGAAATGCAGCGTAAACTGAACAGATATCGAAATCTATTTCTCTAGCCTTCGTCTATTCGTCAAAATACATCATTTTCGGCCATCGCTGCCTAATTATCGGGCTTTGCGATACGCTAACTTGAATGTCGTGATGCGATCATTTGAAGTAACCCACTTGCGACACAAACTGACGCGATTTACGCACGTCAAAATATTACAGGCTTTCGCTCAGACTGTGCTTTTTCGTTAGACTATTGCTTTTGCAAATTAGACTTGTTTGAAAGTATGTGCGAAACGGAATTTTGGCAAGGTTTGTTTGTGTAGAATACTATGCAGATATCGTTAGTGTCTAACGCTCGCGAGCCACGGTTCTGATCGAAATGGAGTTGTACAATAGCCGGAGAGCTCGCTGCAGATACGATCACGATTCGTTTGTTTCTACTCTTTATTGTGAAATTTCACAATGGCTGGGTTTATTAACTTGCGTCAATCTCTTACAACCAACTGTACTTTGAAGCGGTTATATGTTTGTATAAGTATAATGTGTGTGTGTCTTGTTATTACATTCGATCGACATAATTCAAATGCAATTCCTTTAATTTTATCCCAGCGGAAAATCGTGTATCGATCCCAGAACCTTACAATAGAAGATCTTTTTAAGGTGTCAACTACAACGGGCGAACCAGTCACCCCAGGTTTTTTTTACGATATTGATCGTTCTGTCTCCAGTGAGGTGAGCGTAGAAGACTTTGGAACGAAACATTCCACTGTCTAGTTACGCCACTAGCCAGTAAGAAGCCAATGCCTTAAGCAAGGTTTATACGAAGCCAGTGCGCTGGCGCCAGTCCTACATACGACCCAACGCTGGCCCGGCCCGTGTTGTTTAGACAAGGTCAGTCATTTCAGGATTTTTCTTGGGGTGTGGACACGTCAAAAAAAGAATTCGGGACAAATCCGGCTGTTGAAAAAGAAATGTTTAAAGAACATCTCTGCACTATTATTGGAAGAGTTGATTAATATATTGGAGGAAGAAATCTTAAAGACAAAACGACTTTGGACAAGGAAATGCCTAAGCGGTAGAGGCCATTTTATCGCAGAATAATAGACAATAATAAACAAAAAAACCTACTCCAATATATAATAGACAAAGTAAATATAACAGACAAAATTTATCCCATACAAATAATAGACAAAATTTAAACAAAAAAAAACCGACTCCATTTTTTTATAAGTGCAGCAGCCATGTCATGGTGATACATAGAACGGGCGATCATAATTGAATGCGAATACAAAATTTTGTTTCTGTGCTGTTGACCGTTGAGGAGATCCCTCGTTAAAATCCAATCCTGGGTGCCGCAGTCCTGTCTTGGTGAAACATAAAACGGGCTGTCGTAATTGAATGCATATACAAAATTTCGTGTCTGTGCTGTTGACCGTTGAGAAGTTCCCTCGTCGGGAGCCAACCCAGGGTGTAGAATCAGGTCATTCTTACCATTAAAAAAGTGCATTATCATCGGAATTGAATCAACATGTAAATTTTTAAATTCATATGATAATATTTGAGGAGTTCCTAATGGATCCCATTATCAGAACAGGATTTTGATACAAATGGGACAAATCTGTGTGATTATCCTTTCAAATAAAAAAGGAATTTTCCAAATCGCTTCCTAAACGGCAGAGTAACAAACATTAATTAAAAAAAAGATAAAACCGAATTGATAACCTAATCCTTTTTTGAAGTCGATTAAAAAACAAACGCGCATGCTCTCTACGGATATGCGCCAGCGACTGGCGCGATGCGTCCACACGTATGTATCAGTCAAGCCCAGAAGCTGCGGGGCGCGTGGGCGGAGGTCACTGGCTTGAAAAATAGACGAGCGTTCCTTTTTACGCCAGCGCTGGCAGCCAACGCTGGCTTGGCTTGAAAAACTGTTTATACGATATAAACGAATTTACCGCGTGAAATTTGTAGCACCCGACGTTTCGGTGACGTTGCAGCCGCCGTTGTCCAGGGTAGACTACAGGGGAGTCTGGCCGTTGTACAGGGGAGTCTACCGTTGTACAGGGGAGTCTACCCTGGACAACGGCGGCTGCAACGTCACCGAAACGTCGGGTGCTACAAATTTCACGCGGTAAATTCGTTTATATCCTATTTATAATGTCAAACAACCGCGATAGTCTTCGATTTTATATTACTGTTTATACGAGACCAATACAAAGCCAGCGCTGGCTGCCAGTGAAACTGGCAGACAACGCTGGCTTCGCATAAACCATGCTTTACTGCTAGAAACTGGATTTGAACCCAGATTCTTCTTCGACTTAAACTACGATCTCGACTGTGAAGTCCGAGCGCATCGATGAGAGAGAACCCGCAGGGAGCTCTTGGACTACAGCAGCTAGACAACCTAGAACAACTTTCGCCGAACCGGTTGCCAGGCAGCAGCAGTTCGCGGACAGCATGCAGGCGCCGCGGCGACGCATTCTTGAGATGACTTTCACGTATAAATAAAATACAGAAAACAGCATCAATAGCGATCGTCAAGTTGCAAAATGAAACGGTATCATCAGCCTTACTTATATCCAGGTAGACACTGTATGATACAGCCATTGATTTAGCATATTAGATTGCTCAATGCAGTACTACGATTTGAAAGCTTCCTTTTACTACGAAACGCAAAATTTAGATAGCATTCATATTTCCAAAAATTGATAAATCTTCTCTTATTACAAGCTTTTTGTATGTAAGTTATCCGTTTCATAATTTGCAAACCATTTTTAAACCACTTGCTGGTATCCGATTGATCTGAAATTTGACATTTACATCGAAAACGATCATAATTAAAGTTGTTACTTATACAGGAAATAAAATTATCAGGCCGTCCCGCTCAACCAGATATAATATCCTGGAATCTCAGTCCATTGAAAACAGTTTGAAATAACAAAATTGAAGTAAACATATCCAAAAATTACATAAAAACATTACGGCCAAACTTTACAATATGTATTCTAGTATTGAATTTTTATTTGTTTCTGTGATTAATGTAACATTCTGTGTACTTTTTTATTTCACTTGTTTTTAAGTCTTCATCTGACGTTGCAATGTTCGTCATATTTGACTTTTTTGTGTTTAACGTATGGACCTCTGACCGTTGCTATTAATATGTATTTATTTATTTAGTAATAGTCCTGTTGCTAGCTTACAGTAATAATACACATATAATAAGACTTGAGATTACAGCATGTCATTTATTTAAAATCAATTTAAAAAGACTATTCTATATAATTTGGTAAGAAACCAAATTTATGGTATAAGGGAGTTTGACATTTCTGAGTTTATTTTCCATGCTAGGTCCTGACATTTTATGATAGGTCCTGACATTTTAATTCTCATATATTTTTTACATATTATATCCATTTTAAAAATTACTATGGGATATTGCTGGATTTTGACAATACAATAATTTTACTTTGACAACTTTGTTGTTATATATTTTTTTACACATAATAAATATTAATGACTTTTTCTGTCTTTTCTTACTTATAACGTTATTTTCTCTTTATTTTAGTTTTAAGACTATTCTGTTTGTCATTATGTTCCATTTAATGCCGATTATACTCGTATAATGGATTTGCGTTTTTTTTTTGAGGACCTTATTTTAGGGCCATTTAGTTTTACTACCATTACCAAGGTTTTGCTATTCGGTTCCAGTTATTTTTGTAAGCAAAATCAATGTTTTGAGTAATTAATTCTTAAATAAATAACATTCTACATAGAATTTGCATTTGTGTTTTAATATATTATTCTCCCTGACTATTAAATTACAATAGTATGTTTATATTATATGTATGTAGTATTACAACTACCATGATAATAAAAGAATACAAAGTTTTTATTTTTCTTTAAAATAGGATTTAATTTTCCTATCTACTGGGGTAGTTGGTAAGGACTTCCTATCTACTGGAGTAATTGATTGTATTGTAAGACTCATTTTGGAACACGTTTATCATCTCTGAAACCCATACTTTAGGAATGATATCGATCTCTTAGAGGCCCAGCGAAAAGCGACTAAAATTTTAACATATGAAAAAAGATTCGCGGCTCTCGGTTTGACACTCTGGAGCAACGCAGGGCACGGGGTGACTTCATCGAGACATATAAGATCCTGACTGCATCTTATGACCTTCCTGGGTTGCAGACTATCTACACCACGAACACCAACACACATCTGCGTGGGCATAAGGAGAAACTCAATCGTGTCATTCCATTAAATCCTAAGAAAACAGAATGCTCTTCCTAGTAAAGTGATCAAAAATGTCAATGACTTTCAAACTGGAGTTTTTCCACAATAACTGTAATGTTATATATATTTAAACTATAATTATTTAATCTGCCTGCCTGTTACATCTATATGAACAATTATAAGAAATATCAAGCTAGTAGATTCCAAACAATTCATAAACACATATATGGCGGTAGGTTGATGTATGTATGTGTATATCTATGTATATTCTTAAATTACTGATTATTATTCTCTTAAATTTAATATATTACATTTATTTATTACATGCTACGTATGTATATAAAGAAAAAATATTGCAAGTTACGTAAACCACCTTACGTTATTTTATTTATTTTATTTTTGTTAAAAACATACAGCATAAAAGAAAAATACGTATAAGCATAATATATACCAGAATTTGCTATAGGATTACATAAAGTTTTTTTTTTACATTAAATTATTTTACATTAAGCCTACCTTAGTACAGGCGACGCCTAGTTAGGATTGCTTTACAACTAAAAATATGTAACTTTAAAGATTTAATTAGGAATTTTGAATTTTGAGTTTTTTTTAAACTATCTTAAATATTATTTTTTTGTACGTAAATTTTAAAATGATTTGTTTATGTTATGAAATATTGCGTGTCTGAAGCTATTTCCTATCAGATTTAGCATTGAAATGATCGATTCTAGTAGTGGTTTTTTTTTGATAAATGAAAAAATAGCAATATCGAATAAATTCCATTTTTCCAATGCTATTAGTAATGTTTGAACAATAACGGTGACATTACACAATCCTACCTCAAATTCGTATACATAATAGCTACCTCATCGCCGACTGTTATTACAGCTTTTTGAGGAGTGAATCCTTTCACGAAAACATTGCGATTGCGAAACATACTGTGCATATTATGCGAATTGTAACAAACCGTACCGATTTATTTTAGCCTACAATTCAAATAATCAAGTTTATATTTATAGCCGACGCGATAACCTTTTATCGACTATAATATTAAATTAAAAAAAAATAAAACAACTAAGAAGATTATTTTGTACCCACGCAAGAAACGAAACAAGTAAATATATTTAAAGGAATAAAAAACACGACTACCGTTACAAAAAGTGAACTACTGTATTTATAATTATTTTTATGAAGTATTTGTGGTTTATGTATTTATCCATATGCAAAGATACATATAGAGTTGTCAACTACAACGGGCGAACCCGTCACATCAGGAAGTTTTAACTATTAGTCGTTCTATCTCCCGTGAAGTGTGCGCAGAAGACTTGGACAAAACAGTCCACCGTCAAGCTCCGCCACATGCCCGTAAGAGGCCAACGCCTTATCCGCGAGATAACCAGGTATGTTACCCATCGGGCTTATAGTCACACCCTCACTTCCAATTGCGACCAGATTACTCCGGTCTCTCGATTGGTTACGAGTTCGAGGTCGCTTGCGCGGTCCTCTCCCTTACGAAGCGGTGAAACGGTATATACCGAATCTATCGCGGACCAAGGCATCCTTTGCCCGGCTGTTCACCCAGGATCGGGTAGCCGATGGTCGTTTCAAGAGCAGTCGCCGTAAGGTCCGCAACCACATCCGCTCTATAGGAAACAGTACAGCTTCCAGACTCCCCCGACTGTTAAAGTGCACAATCGATTGGCTTACGCCGCACGGTGCGCAGACCGTCCAGGAGCGTCAGACGGTTGATTCGTAAGGGAAACTAGCCCTAAGGCCAGTCCTGCCCGGGCTCGCACTTCATGCGTGGAGGCTGCCGGGTGGGTGTTGACCCGTGAGTGTGACCAACCCTGAACAGAATGGGTCTTCATGACCAACTCAGCAAGGGCCCATTAGCTCCCAAAGATTAGCTCACAAAGATACATATAAATTTTCGGAATGTACTCAACCAGACCTTTCATTTGACACGAAACAAAATATAATGTATGCTAGACAGCACCTCGCAGCACTCGCACCATACCCGCGGTAGCTCCCTTTTATGCGTACCCCGAATACGACTGGCATAAGTACAGAAAAGCTACTTGTACCTTAGCAATAAATTCTATAATGTACTCCCTACAAAATTTGAACAGCTGGAGGACATAAAACTCAAAAAAAAAACATCAAGCAGATGCTGATAGGCCACCCTTTCTATAATCTGGCCGAATTTGAGGGCCATGATTTTTCAAATATTGTGCCCATTTAAATTACTTAAAAAAGTAGAGCCTTATTGTCTGATTATTTTATATGGTCTTATATCTGTACTTTTAGTTTAAAATGCATAACGTAGCTCTAATATGATTATTTAACATTACTGCCTATTTGAATATTACGATGAATAATTTTACTACGTATCTTTTCGAATTACTAACTACTTCAAATATTAGGCTTCTATTTTGATTATTTATATATATAGTTTGACAATCTAGTAGTTAATTCTAGACTACCTACCTATGTATGTTCAGTAAAGAGTAGTAACGAGACTTACTACCTAACCCAATTATTTTGACACGTCAAGAGCGGTCTTTAGCCGTCAATTGGACACAACGAAAATATAATGTAATGTAATTGGAATTTATTAGGTATTGCTACCTAGCCTATTTTTCAAGACAAAAAACTTTACTAAATTCTATCATTTTAATTCTAAATCTAATAGAAAATCGTGTTGTTTTTTTAAAAATATAAATTAGTTCTTATGGAGGTTTTAAAAAAACTAAACTAACCTACTGACATACAGGAGTTTAAAAAATATATAACTTAACCTACTGAAATTTAGGTATTTCACACTTATTTAAATGCCTATATCTCTCTTATTTATTGAGTCCGACAAAAGAGTATTTAGTTTCCGAATCAGCGTGGTGAATATAGTCGGGGGACGATACAAAATCATCAATGTATAACTGGTAGCAATGCCTAATAAATACTTAAAATTTATTGACATTTGAAGATTTGGACATTTTATGTCGACAACTATTTACTTGATATTTGGTCAGTTAAGGTAGCCTAGGACACTTAAGATGACGTACAGATTCTAACAATACCACATAATTCTAAATCGGTTCGAGCGTTTAGAAGTTATAATGGAATAAAGAAACGGAAAACATACATAGGTGAACACTGAACACATTACACTCTTTTTTGGCGGGCAGTAGTGTAAAAATACAGTTTAGTTGAAATGGGCATTTCGTCATTATTGTTTTTTTCCCTACTCAATTTCTTATTATTTTAAGACTTACAGTGAAAGTACACTAGAGAATGTCGCTCAAACTGCGGATATTCTTCGATATTATCCGATAAAATTCAGATTCCCGTGCACTCAATAAAATTCACAAACTCAAATTAGTCACTGGGAACACATCGGAAACTTCGGTAATATCTCGAAAATGAGAGTCGCGCGCGACGCGTCCAACACGCAACGAGGACAGAGAAAAACTGACCATTTGAACGGTGCGCGTGCGATGGTAGATCGGAGATCCGAGATCCGACCGAAAGTCGCGCGCGCACAGGTGGCGTTGCCAAATGATTTTAGATTCTCTAATGAAAATGGTTTTGAAGATTATTAATTAAATGAATGAACGAAATGTAGCTCATTATACAGGATGAGTTAAAACTCACTCACCGGCATCCTTGAAGAAAGTGTATCGGTACGAGCAGGTAAGCAACTTTTGACAAAAAAATGTAGAAAAATTAAATAATAAAAAAAAAAATGTTTTATTATTATTTTGAAATTATGAATATTTTTTTTGTTGAAAAACAGTAAAAAAAAGCGCTGAGCACGATGTGCTATCTAGCGGTAGTTAAAATATCGCTAATATTGCTCAGCGATATTTTAACTACCTATAGATGGCGAAACGCGATCAAACGCTTGTCAAAGTTTTATCAGTCAAGTTCCTTAAAATTTCAAATTTCAATATTTTCAGCCAAGTTCTTTTTTTTTTTAACTGTTATTTTTCATTTTTTTTTCATTTTTGTTTATCAAATGTTGCTTGCTTGCGAACTGATTCACCCCCTTGAAAGATGCCGGGTAATTAAAACTCAACCTGTATAAAATAAATTGCCTAAATAATAATATGAATAAAATAATATCATAATACCTACCTATAAATAATAAGGTAGGATAATAATAAAATATAAATAATATAGGTATTTATACATGTATATTATACATAATAATATATATATTTATTATACATCATACACATATATTATACATAATAATATATGTTTATTATACATAATACACGTATATTATTCATAATAATATATGATTATTATACATAATACACGTATATTATACATAATAATATATGTTTTTTTATACATAATACACGTATATTATACATAATAATATATGTTTATTATACATAATACACGTATATTATACATAATAATGTATGTTTATTATACATAATACAAGTATATTATAATAAAAATATATGTTTATTATACATAATACACGTATATTATACATAATAATATATGTATAACGTATTGGACATAATAATCATTACAATATTTTATAATATTATACAGATGATAATCAAGACGAAGGCTGTGAATCGTATCTTTAAATCTCTTTGACGCCACTATCTGATAAAAAATTTAATATATCCAACCTTGAGTATGAAAACCAAATGAATAAATAAATAATTAAGTATACTAACAAGTTATAATTTTATACGGGTAAGTTTTATTTAACCCGCATCCAGGGGGTGAATCAATCAATGAATCGGTAATCAAATGTAGACAATTAAAAAATATATATTTTATTGACAATTTCAAGTACCTGACTAGTAAATAAAAGTTTGACGAGGGTTTGAGCGCGCGGCGCCATCTAGCGGTATGTAAATTATCGCTAATAAACAATATTAGCGATATTTTGCCCAGCGATAGATAGCTAAGATCACCCATATATATAGGTACATATAAAATCAAACTGTATTCTCAAAATTACCCACTAAAATATACTACCATATATAATAACAATAATAGTGTGATCTGGCAACACTGCTGGATCATTTAGGCAGGATCCACAACGCTGCCACTGTGTGATGTGTAAAATTGCATATGTGTGAAAGAAAGATGCAAGGTCGCTGCATTTAGTATATGAGAGGGAGAGAACGAAAGGCCGCGCATGGAGTCTGGATGAAAAGGGGATAGACGCATCGGAAAATTTTAGTGGCAAAACACCCGACTCGAACGCGTCGATTCGTGTTTATGTGAGTCCAGAGACGGGAACGCGTACCTACCTATCCCACGTATCCTATTTCCAAAAGCTGCATCAGTATGACTCCTCGAAGCGTCCTAATGGGGTGGCCTTTGGAGTTTTTATAAATTGTTTGTGTCCCCTCAAAACTTTCCCGTCAAGTAGCGAAGGACTGATTTTATCCGAATATTAATTTTATAAATATGATCGATGAGCGCCCTCTCTCGGCCGGCGGATGAACCCGGTCGGGTTCATGAAACGAACCGCGCCGCGAACCGAATCGGCGCGGTTCGGGAAACGAACCGCGCCGACCGATGCGTTAATATTTGATTGGTATGGCGGAATTCAAATATTATTAGTGTAGCGTGTATATGAGATATTCCAACCAAAATTTCACAATGCGATTTCGACCCAACGAGGCATCTGTGTGACAAAGGAGAATGACCAAAGTGGTCCAAATGTCCACCACTAACGAGACCTATGGTGACGAATAGTCCACTAAATATACAGTAACTTTCACTGAGATACGAAAAAAATAGGTTGTCAGTGAAAAGTTATAACCAATTGAAAAATAAAAGATATTTGTTTTTCTCATTAGTCTCCTATTTATTTCCATCCATTTTTATTGTACGCTAGTAGCTTCATATAATGTAATGCTATAAGACTAATCGCTAGCGCGGAGTTGTATATATATAAGGGCTTTTATATGTAGATATATAAGGGCTTTTATATGTAGATACATAAGGGATTTTCATAAGTTATATTATTTTTATACCGCACTGTAAGACATGATCATTATGCCACTGTAAAGCATGTAAGCCACTGTAAAGCATGATCATTATGGCTTTTCTTTTCCCCGTCCTTTATTTATATAACGAGGGAGCAAAATCCACTTCAGTGAAAACCTAACACGAGGCAGGAAGCCACCCGACACACACACCCTCTGCTTCACACCCTCACACACACACAAACACATTTACACACAGTTCAATTTAAAATGAGCGTTTTCCTAGTATGATTTTGATTATTTTTCGCACAAAACGGTACAAAAATATGATTTTCTCATAAATTTTTACTGACAGTATATTTTTGACTGCGGTCTTGTCTGAATTAATCAGTATTTAGTGGAGTATTTTCGTCACATAGTTTTGTTAGTGGTGGACAACTAGAGTTGTCAACTACAACGGGCGAACCCGTCACCTCAGGAAGTTTAAACGATTAGTCGTTCTAATATCTCCCTGGAGTGAGCGCAGAAGACTTGGACAAAACAGTCCACCGTCAAGCTCCGCAACATGCCCGTAAAAGGCCAACGCCTTAACCGCGAGATAGCCAGGAGTGTTATCCAGCGGGCTTACACTCACGCCCTTACTTCTAATTGCGACCAGATTACTCCAGTCTCTCGATTGGTTACGAGTTCGAGGTCGCTTGCTCGATCCTCTCCCTTACGAAGCGGTGAAACGGTGCATACCGAATCTATCGCGGACCACGGCATCCTTTGCCCGGCTGTTCACCCAGGATCGGGTAGCCGATGGTCGTTTCAATATCAGTCGCCGTAAGGTCCGCAACCACCCCCGCTCTATAGGAAAGAGTACTGCTTCCAGACTCCCCCGACTGTTAGTCAATGCTAATGGGAGCTAATGGGCCCTTGCTGAGTTGGCCACGAAGACCCATTCTGTTTCAGGGTCGGTCACACTCACGGGTCAACACCCATCCGATGGCCTCCACGCATGGGGTGCGAGCCTGGGTAGGACACTGGGTCAACCAGTCTCCCCTGGGAACAATCCTCTGGCGCTCCTGGACGGTCTGCGCACCGAGCGGCGCAAGCCAATCGATTGTGCTCTCCGACTAACAATCGGGGGAGTCTGGGAACTGTATTGTTTCCTATAGAGCGGGGGCAGTTGTCTACCTTACGGCGACTGCTCTTGAAATGACCATTGGCCATCCGATCCCGGTTCAGAGTCGGGCAAAGGACGCCTTGGTCCGCGACAGATTCGGTGCACTCCGTTTCACCGCATCGTAAGGGAGAGGACCGCGCAAGCGACCTCGAACTCGGAACCAATCGAGAGACCGGAGAAATCTGGTCACAATTGGAAGTGAGGGCGCGAGTATCTCGAGCCCGCCGGGTTTATTCCTGGCTTACTCGCGGTAAGGCGTTGGACTCTCACGGGTTGTGACGTAGCTGGACGTAGAATGTACTGTCCAAAGTCTTCTACGTTCACTGCAGGGCGACAGAACGACTAATCGTTAAAACGTCCTGTGGTGACGGGCTCGCCCGTTGTAGTTGACACCGCAAGATGTTAGTCAGAGTACACAATCGATTGGCCTACGCCGCATAGTGCGCAGACCGTCCAGGAGCGCCAGAAGGTTGATTCCTAGGGAAAACTAGCCCTAAGGCCAGATTCCTGCCCAGGCTCGCACTTCATGCGTGGAGGCCGCCGGATGGGTGTTGACCCGTGAGTGTGATCAACCCTGAACAGAATGGGTCTTCGTGGACAACCCAACAAAGGCCCATTAGCTGTTAGTGGTGGACATTTGGACCAAGCCCCATACATTTTTGGTCATTTTCCTTTCAAGTCCCCAAATCCAATATTTCGTTATTTATATATCACGTGTGCACCCATATATCATAGTTATATATCAGCGCACGGGTGGACTGATTTCAACTACAATTTTTGGAATTCTTGCCATGACCAAATGATTCCTGCATGCCAAATGTTATCTCAATCGGATAGAGCGTTTGGGCGCTACCGTGGAGGAATACACAGCCAGGCAAGACAGTCTGGAAATTATCCTAATCGTCTCGGGACGGGGTCGGGGGGCAGGGGGTCAAAATGTATATCCGTCCTGATCTAGAAAAACAATTAAGTATAGCGCGTTTACAATATTTTATCTCCACGTCGGCCAGTAAAGAAAAAAACTGCTACAATATAATAGTAACAATAATAATGTAATCTGGCAACACTGCTGGGTCATTAAGCGGGATCGACAACGCTACCGATGTGTGATGTGTGAAATTGCATATGTGTGAAAGGAAGCTGCAAGGTCACTGCATTTGTATGAGGGAGAGAGAAAGGGCACGCATGGCGTCTGGATGAAAAGGGGATAGACGTTCATGGTCCGGGAAGCAACACGTAATCTCGCGTATCCTATTTTCAAAAAGTCGGGAGACCGGAGTAATCTGGTCGCAACTGGAAATAAGGGCGCGAGTGTCAGCCCGCTGGGTAACATACCTGGCTATCTTGCAGATAAGGCGTTGGCCTCTTACAGGCACGTGGCGGAGCCCGACGGTCGTAAGTCTTCTGCGCTCACCTCACGGGAGACAGAACGATCATATTTCGTTAAAACTTCCCGAGGTGACGTGTTCGCCCGTTGTAGTTGACAGCTCTAGTTGTGGCTAAAAAGTTGTATACGGCAATAGATGTCGATAGTGGTTAGTTTTAGTTGGTGAATCGCGTGAGAGATGCGAGACGAAAGGCTGCAATCGACTCACGTGACCGCTGTCACGTAGGCCCATATTTGTAGGCCATCAGATTATATTTGTTTTTTTTTTGTTTTTTTTTTTTTTTTGCAATCAAGAATATGTAGTAATAGTAATAATGAGAGTAAAATTTTATAGTAATAATGACAGAATATTAATAATATTTAGTAACAGACATTTCTCGGCAAAGACCTAATAATTGAAAAATATAAAACTCGAATACCACTAAGACATTAGAGAGGAAATTTAGTTTTTATATATAACTAAAACATGCCTTATTCAATAATAATAATAATTATTATTATTTTATTCATTCAAAAACATAAATTTACAATTGTATTAATTGCAGAATCTGCCTAACTAGGCCATAGCCCGTACTAAGGAAAACTCTATGTATGGCAAAGATTTATTCATGTGCACATAATATTAAAATGAAAAATACAAAATATGATAAAATATAAAATAGATAAGCGAATTCAAATTAAACTTATAATTTAAAATATTGATATAGCATGGTCATGGTCATGGAAATAAATATTAATATAAAATGTCGTAATATGAAGTTTGTAGAACAAATAAATAAATAGTATTAAAATATAAAGTGTAGTGCAATGTATGACAATAATAATAAGGCAGACCTTTACTTTAAAATATGACTTATTGCCTTTTCCACCTCATTTCTACCAAGTTGAAGTAAATGTTGTGTAATTTTAGATTTCAATTGGATTGACTTAGTTTGTTGGCATGTTTTTATAAATTCTTTTAGATGGTTATAAATTTTTGGCCCAATAAATCCAATGTGTCTTTGGGCGAAGGATGTTCGGGTTTTCCGTACAATGTGTTTACAGGTTGTGGTGCTCCTCGTTGAAATTTTATTCTCAGCTTTAACGTGAATATCTCTACTTTTTAGGTAGTTAAGAAAGATTGTTTTTGCATATACCTGTCTGATGTCTTATATCTCCAGCTTTGCAAACAAGTCGTTTGAGGGGTACCTTCGGGGCTTCTTGGCAATGACCCAAAGAAGCGCCTTCTGCGCTGTCATAAGCGGATTTAGAACACTACGTGTAGACCCTCCCCAACCTAAAATACCGTATGAAATTAGACTATTTGCAAGGGCATGGTAGACATTTTTGAGAAATTTTAAGTCTAACACGTTCCGAAGTAACTTAAACACGTATATAAGTCTCCTTACTTTAGTCGCCACATCGTTTACATGAGCATCCCATTTAAGGGTATTATCAAATACGAGACTGAGATATTTAGCTCGAGTTTTATGTTGTATAATTGTGCATATCAAACAATAAATGATTTTGGGGTTTTGGGGTACATGTATGATTTTTTATACCTGTGTGCATAAAGTCATGCTTGCCAGTAATAGAAAAGGTAACATAGTTTGTTTTTTCGCTATTTAATGTCAATAGATTATTCTGGAGCTAAATATAAATATTAAATTGAATGGTGGGCCCAAGGCTCATATAAATATCATTATATGATATATAGTATTATCATTCTTCTTTGACTATAAATTTTAAAAAATAATTTCATTCAAAAGCATTCAAGCAGTGTTAATGGTTTTGTCCATAAATATAGACTTTCTCGCAGAAGCTAGATGGCAAGATCGGCCATGAGCAAGCTAGAAAGGCTGTGGAAGAATCGGGGTATAAGTGCGCGGACTAAGGTCAGGCTGGTTCGAGCTCTGGTTTTCTCGATCTTTCTCTAGGCATCGGAGACATGGACCCTGAAGGCTCGGATACGCCCCAAAATCGATGCACTGGAGATGTGGTGTTGGCGTAAAATGCTAGGAATCCCATGGACAGCACGCCGCACCAACACATCGGTCCTGGAAGAACTCGGCATCCAAGTGAGGCTCTCCACCGTATGCATGAGAAGGGTCCTGCAGTACTTCGGTCATGTTGCCAGGAGAAACCCGGAGAATCTGGAAAAAATGCTTTCCGGGGGTCAAGTGGAGGGAAGAAGAAGCAGAGGTAGATCACCGGCCAGATGGAACGATCTCATCAAAGAAGTTATAAAAGGGTTAATACAATCTGCGACCCGCCATGCAGAAGACAGGTCGAGTGGAGGAGCCTCATAGGCAAACTGTTGTCTAGTGGCCACGATCCTCAGTAATGAGGGAACGATGGAGAAAAGATAGACTTTCTCAGCATTTAAAACAGAGGAAGCTCTTTGCAAATTAAATCATATTTTTTTGTAATCTTCTGGAAAGCCTAATTTTTGCTGATGATTATTTTTGCTATTTTTTTTAAACAAAGCACACTGCAGCATCTTGATCACTATGTCAACGCCGCCTAACTAGGCCTAGGCCTGTACACAGGCAGGCGTACCAGGTATTTATTTACCTGTACATACGTTTATATTTGTTATAAATAATCAAAGTTAGGACTTAATATGGTTAGGAATTGGATTTAAATGTTGTAATGCCTAGGTAAATAAATGGAAGTGCGTAGACAACGTTAGCGATATCAATTTGAGGATTTAGAAAAGCAGTCTGTTTGGATCAAAAGTTAATTTGCCACCTTTAATTAAATTCCATCCAAGTCTACTCCAATCCGACATCCGCCATTGGCATTTTTGTACTCATTTAACAGAATGCATCTCGACGAACAAAAAAAAACAAGATTCTAAACTGGCAACAAATACCTGCAAATTGGAGTTCTTATCGTTTGTTGCTATTATATATTTTTATTTTATACCGTGTAGCCGTGTAGAGCGCCATGTACAATGCGCCGCTATACTGGAAAATCGCCTATATACAGATGTGGCCAAATTATTATCACCTCTAGAAATTTTTTGTAAAATTGTATGAAAACTTAGATTTATGACTCCAAAAAAAACTTTTGTTATAACACTTATAACATTTATTACTATTATACTAAATACTTATACTAAATACTTATAACATTTATTACTATTATACTAAATACTTATACTAAATACTTATAACATTTATTAGTATTTAGTGAACATTCCCTTTACGTTTTTCAAGGATTTTATCCTACGCGGCATTCCAGCGATGGCATTTTAGCGTGGGTGACCAAATCGGCATCATTTTCCCAAACTTCCTTCATGGCTGCAATCAATTCTGATTTGGTCCGCGGCCATTTTTCTGCCACTTTCTGTTTAAAAATAGCCCAGATATTTTTGATAGGGTTCATATCTGTGCTATTCGCTGGCCAGTCAAAGATTTGGATGTTGTTAGTCCTTAGAAACTCCGTAACTCTCTTCGCTGTATGACAAGGGGCTTTATCGTGCATGAAAATTCCTTTTCCGTTAAATTTTTATTCATGGTTAGGATCACCTGTGTCTGAATGACTAATAAATACTGATCCGCGTTCATTACCCGGTCAACGATATGGAGTGGGAAGAGTCCTTTGTCCGATATTGCTGACCAAATCATGACCCTTACTGGCTGTTTGAGCTGCTGTTGGACACAGGAAGGTAAATACTCCTCTCCTTTCGATCGGCGAACATTCCTGGACATTGGTAGTGTCAAACTTACCATGGTCTCGTGACTGAATACAATGTATTTAAAAAATAGAGATAATTTAAATCAAATAAAAAAAATATTGAAAAATGTGTTTTCAGAATAATATCAAAAATAGTGTTTATTTCAATTTTATCTTTTCTCAATCATCTGTAGTTATGCTATACATTTTCTCAATCATGTTAAATTTTTACTCGCCCATGTTTTTCTTTGTTGGATCATCCTATTATTTAGCTTCTGCTTCTTGCGTGGTCGTCTTGCACATAGCCCAGATTGAAAAAGTCGAAGTCTCATTGTCCGCTCCGATATTTCTACACCAACGTCACGCATGGTACCCCTAAGAGGCTTACTGGATAGGGTTCGGTCCTCTTTAGCTTTCCGCAGCAAATATCGATCCTGGCTGTCTGTTGTTTTCCGGCTGCGACCGCATTTTCCTTTTCTTTTAGGACTTGTGACAACTGATCAGCTCTATTTTTTGCGAACTTACTAACAAATGATCGACTGACTCCCACTTTCTGAGCTATTTGTCCATGCAAATATTGTCCTACTTCCAAAAAACGTCGAAATTTTCGCTTTAGTCACTGCACTGATATCCTTTGCTTTACCCATATTCAATTTTGCAAAATTCAAAAAACCACTGTCAAGTTCACTGTTCAAAGCCTCAAGTGAGATTGAAAATCATCGATTAGATGCTAGTCCTTAAATACCGCACAGGAACCATAAAATGAAAGCACTTTGTATCTGAAACTAACTAGCAAAACAATAACAACTCTAAATCTGTTGCTTTCCTGAAAAAGGCCATTCAGTTAATAATTGCTCCCGGAAAGGTGTAATTTCAAAAATATGACATTTGTATTGCATTACTTCTTGGTATTTCAGGTAACCTTTGCAAACAACATGCCAATTTAGAAAAAGGATGCAGCTGCAGTTTTGTAAACTACATTAATAAGTTTTTTTAAAGAGGTGATAATAATTTGGCCACATCTGTATATATAAAACAAAGTCGGGTTTGTTCGAACATTTATAACTCGAGAATGGCTGGACCGATTTTCATGGTTTTTGATTTGTTGTATTTGTCTCCGTCCCGAATAGCAGAATAACTATTAAAAACAAAGATTGGAAAATTGACGAATTTTTTTTTTTAAATCCCATACAAAATGTAAATCCGTGTTTTTCTCATGGTCAATTGTACGTGGCATGTTCGCGTGTCAGCAAATCATCCATTTTATTTGTTCTTGCGCCTGATTAAAAAACAAAAAATGTATATCACAAGGTGCATCAATGAAGAGAATTAAACCGAGTGCACAATATGTAAATAGTTTAATTCAATCATGCCTTGCTGACACGCGATTGATATACTTATTTTTTTTTTGTGTTATTATCTTAACAAAGTAGTGAACTTAATATTTACTTTGTATTCATTGTATTACTTTCTTAAAATCATAAATTGAGTTCAGCTAATCTGTAACACGACATTCATCGACTGTTAGGCGGTACGAAGTTCGCCGGGTCAGCTAGTTGAACATAAAAGAAGATTATAATGTACGTTTCATAGTAAAATACTAGTTGCAAAATCGTATTACTACGCTGAGCAATCTAATACTCTATATAATCAATGTTCGAGCGAATTGATTCCGTGGTTAAAGACCGACATGAACGCACTCGAAAAACAGGAAATCCAAATCCCAAGATAGGGTGGAATGGAAGAACATTCGTGAT
Organism: Micropterix aruncella; assembly: GCA_944548615.1. Taxonomy (NCBI): domain Eukaryota; kingdom Metazoa; phylum Arthropoda; class Insecta; order Lepidoptera; family Micropterigidae; genus Micropterix; species Micropterix aruncella. The sequence continues at coordinate 5,522,673 of OX155968.1, forward strand.
AAAGCCAAGACTCACAATGGGTTATACTGCTAGTGATGATGATGATGATCATAACGTACATAATTAAATATAAATTAAAAAGTAGCAACATTTGGGGCGGTTTTACCATAATCACCACGCTTGGCAGGCGGATTGGTGATCGCAGTGCTGGTGTTGAATACTTCAGGTGGATGCTGCTGGATCTCCTGGCTTATCCCTTAGTCGCCTTTTACGGCATCCATGGGAGGAGCGGGGGGGGGGGGGGGCGGGTGTACATATTTTTAAGCCGGGAAACGGCAGGCCATATTCGGGGAGAAAAGGTTCTCGAATGGCGACCACGAACCGGAAGACGCTGTGTGGGACGGCCGCCCACGCCCACAAGATGGACCGATGACATAGCCAAGGTCGCAGGAAGTAGGTGGACGGAGGCGTTCTATGGTGGACGGAGGCATTCTATGGGGGAGGCCTATGTCCAACCGTGGACGTCTACCGGCTGATGATGATGATGATGATGATGACGATAATCAGTAACTTTAGTTTATAGCCATTGTTATTGTTTCTCGGGTCATTGTCCTCACGGGTCAACACCTATCCGACGGCCTCCACGCATGAAGTGCGAGCCTGGGTAGGACTCTGGCCTTATGGTTAATTTCCTCTGGGAATCGACCTTCTGGCGCTCCTGGACGGTCTGCGCACCGTGCGGCGTAAGCCAATCGACTGTGCACTCTGACTAACAGTCGGGGGAGTCTGAAAGCAGTACTGTTTCCTATAGAGCGGGGGTGGTTGCGGACCTTACGGCGACTGCTCTTGAAACGGCCATCGACTATCCGATCGCTGCCGGATAGGTGTTGACCTGTGAGACCTGTGACCTGTGACACTCTCATGCTGATTTTACTGACACTCTCATCATGGTTTTAGTGGCCAAACTGCAACAGGGCCCATTAGCCCATAATCGATCAAATAGAATTGTCAACTACAACAGGCGAACCCGTCACCTCGGGAAGTTTTAACGATTGGTCGTTCTATCTCCCGCGAAGTAAGCGCAGAAGACTTGTACAAAACAGTCCACCGTCAAGTTCCGCCACATGCCCGTAAGAGGCCAACGCCCTATCAGCGAGATAACCAGGTATGTTACCCAGCGGGCTTACACTCACGCCCTTACTTCCAGTTGCGACCAGATTACTCCGGTCTCTCGACTGGTTACGAGTTCGACGTCGCTTGCGCGGTCCTCGCCATTAGGAAGCGGTGAAACGATGTAAACCGAATCTATCGAGGACCACGGCATCCTTTTCCCGGCTGTTAACCCAGGATCGGGTAGACGATGGTCGTTTCAAGAGCAGTCGCCGTTAGGTCCGCAACCGCCCCCGCTCTATAGGAAACAGTGCAGCTTCCAGACTCCCTCGACTGTTAGTCAGAGTGCACAATCGATTGGCTAACGCCGAACGGTGCGCAGACCGTCCAGGAGCGCCAGAAGGTTGACTCCTAGGGGAAACTAGCCCTAAGGCCAGAGTCCTACCCGGGCATGCACTACATACGTGGAGGCCGCCGGATGGGTGTTGACCCGTGACTGTGACCAACCCTGAACAGAATGGGTCTTCGTGGCCAACTCAGCAAGGGCCCATTAGCTTCCCCCATAATCGATCAGTTCTTTATAAAAAAAAATCATTATCAATGTTTTTATAGATGGCCAAATAAATTGCTATTTATTTGGCCGTCAATTCTATCAACGCCACCTGCATTTTGCCAGCACAGAAAAGTTGCCAACAGTATTATAGAGTTGATCAATCTGATCTAATCAAATACGTTTTTGTCAGTACAACAAATAAGTCCGTTCTTACAATAATATGGTTGCAATTACCATCAAAGTGCATACCTGCCACTTTGCATCAATCACCACTTGTCGAATTGAGCTGTTCGTTTCGTTGGACACATGTAATATGCCCACATCACTTAGTGCAGTTCGTGTTGTGCGTGCTCTGAGCCGGTGTTGAATTTGCGAGATTTTCGCAAGTCACCGCCAACTCGAGCCGCCTCCCATACTTTCATTTCGCACTCGTTGCAACATATAATACTCAAGGCTCTCATTAGAGGCGGTTGTTCGCGAGGATTCAACGCAGCTTCGCGCGAAGCGATATGTAAAATTCTTCCTCTTCATTACTTTCGAAAAAAATACATCGTGTTACCTACACGAAGTGCTAGCGAAAGGTTTCGTGCAGCTTATGGCCCAACCATAAGATCCATTTTGTTCTCGGATCGGTTCAACTCACGATGCAAAATTCCCTTCTTTACAAATCGACAGATGCATCAGCAGATTACATCTGCGGATGCGTCCGCCGAGGTTTGTTCGTCTGTGGTAAGGTGGGTATCCATTAGGTTCGCGCACCAACTCTGGTACGCGCATCTGCAACTGCTCCAGTAGTGGATACGTCCGCGCTCCTAGAGCGTGCAGCGTTGCAAGCTCCGCGGCGAGCGCTCCGAGCGGTGGCGGTAAATGCGCGAACACAAAGTGATTCGCAGTACGTTCGCGGACGCGAGTAAAGTGAGACGTTGATGGGTACGTCACGCGCATCCAGCTACGGCCGCGCATGCGCAGTCGATATACAGAGTGAGTTTTAACTAACGAGCATCCTTCAAAGGGGGTGGATCAGTACGAGCAATTAAGCAACTTTTGATTAAAAAAATTGGGAGAAAAAACAAAAAAAAAAATTTTTTAATGCATATTTTTTTATTTTAAAATTTGAAGAACTTGACTGTTAAATATTTTTTTACAAGCAATAAATATATGAGAGCGCTGCGCCATCTATCGATAGGTAAAATATCGCTAAGAAACGATATTAGCGTACTATTTTCAAAAAAATAATCTTTTCAAAATTAAAAAAATTTAAAAATAAAAAAAAAGATTCACCCCCTTCAAGGATGCCGGGTAATTAAAACTCAACTGTATAATGGTGGCTTATTCAATGAAGTATAATCGAGGACACTTTCATATAACCATTGATGTTATAGTAAAATTAATGATATAACTGAATAGACTAATACATTATACTCTAATTACATTGATTTTATAAAATCAATGCTAATTAGAAAAAATGTAAAAATCTTAACGATAACCCATGTATTATTAGAGTATTGTTTGAGTACCTATTATACTAAATACTAAATAAATAAATACATAAATAATTGCATAAATAGGAAGATCGACCACCCGCGAAATGTCACAAACGGAAAAACCCCCGATCGGTGGTATTGGCATCCAAGCAGTTAAGAGGTGGTATTGGCATCCAGCAATATTAATATAATCTTCGACGATTTCGTTCAGAAAAGTATGGTTTCTAGAGGTTTTTCCGATTTCGCATCTATAATAAAGGAGATGGAACGTACTACCTAGTACAATTCGTGTCGGTCTATCTATTCTGACTACGGACTGTAACTCTCTATTGTAATTCGTAGATACTTCTGTCATCAATTGCCCATGCATGTAGGTTGTGCCTACATCGATTCCCGCGCATCCTCCTATCATCCATTTTTTCATCTGTATACTAGTCGTGGAAACAATTTAATGGATTCACTATGTACAATTATACCATAATGCCCCAATGTCAAATCTATTGGCATATGTAATTGACAAATAGACGTAGCTACCTACCTACCTGTGATTGTTATACACGAGGGAAGCTCATATAGTGACGATAAACGAGTAAATATATTAAAAACCAGCGGGCTGACAATCGCGCCCTTTTTCCAGTTACGGCCAGATTTCACCGGCCTCCCAGCTGGTTACGGGTTCGAGGTCGCTTACGCGATCCTCTCACTTACATAGCGGCGATTCGGTGTCTATCGAATCTATCGCGGGCCGCGGCATCCTTTGCCCGGCTCTTCACCCGGTATCGGGTAGCTTGGTCGTTTCAAAAGCGGTTGCCGTAAGGTTGACAACCGCCTCCGCTCTTTGGGAAACAAAGTCGATTGGCTGACGCACGGTGCGCAAACCGCCCAGGAGCGCCCGAAGGACGATTCCTAGGGCAACTGGCACGCAGGCACAGGGTCCTACCCGGGCTCGCATTTCTGCGTGGAGATTACCGGATGGGTGCTGACCTGTGAGTTAGGCCGACCCTAACACATGGGTCATAACGGCCCAACTGCACTGGGCCCATTCGCACGGGCCTATGCGATAGATGGCGCTAGTTACTGAATGTATTATTGTTATCATTGGTTAATTTATTGTTTTATTTTTTAAATCTATCAGTCTTTTATACAAAAAAAAACATTTATTATCAATGTTATTACAAATGTCCAATTAAGATGTGCGACAGAAAAATGCCCCTTAAGTTCAAAGGGCAAATGTATAAGACAGCCATAAGACCTGCTGTGTTGTATGAAGTTGTATGGATCAGAATGTTGGGCGACTAACAATTACATTAGTCAACAATTGAAATAGTCAATAAATCAAATATATACGTACTAAAAACTGTACATAGTAACATCCAAAGTAGTAAGTAAATTGTTAAATAATCAAACTAAAGCTAAATCTTATATTTAAATACTAGAAGTACATATATAATTATCATTCAAATTGGTACAATATTTGCAAAGTCATGGCCCTCGAATTCGGTCAGATTATAGAAAGGGTGGCCTATCCTTAATGTTTTTTTAAAATTGTTTGTCCTCCAGTTGTTTGAGTAGGGAGGTAGGGAGTAAATTGTAGAATTTAATGCTAAGGTATAAGTAGCTCTTCTGTACTTTTGCCAGTCTTGTTCGGGGTACGCATAAAAGGGAATTATTACCGCGTGTATGGTAAGAGTGAATGTCCGCTCTAGTTGCGGTTCCTGTTAGGTGCTGTCTGGCATACATACAACAACAATGCGCATATAACTACATACAACAACAATGCGCATGCTACGCTGGTCAGCGGGTGTCACACTATTAGACAAAATCCGAAATGAGTATTTTAAAGTCGCTCCGATAATTGATAAAGTCAAAAAAAGAGGCTTACGGTGGTACGGTCGCGTCCAGCGACGCCCAGATGATCACATGTTGAAGCTTGCGCTAGACCTGCCAACGATGAAACGTGCTCTTGGAAGACCATCCGCTACCTGGATCACGACGGTCGAAAAAGACCTGAGAGAAGCTCAACTCGACGCCGACACAGTACAAGATCGTGCTCAGTGGAGGAGAAGGACAACCAGATCTGTCAACTACAACGGGCGAACTCGTCACCTCAGGAAGTTTTAACGAAATATGATCGTTCTGTCTCCCGTGAGGCGAACGCAGAAGACTCAGGACAAAACAGTCCACCGTCAAGCTCTGCCACATGCCCGTAAGAGGGCAACGCCTTATCCGCGAGATAACCAGGTATAATGTTACCTAGCTGGCTTACACTCACGCCCTCACTTCCAGTTGCGACCAGATTACTCCTGTCACTCGACTGGTTACGAGTTCGAGGTCGCTTGCGCAGTCCTCTCCCTTACGAATCGGTGAAACGGTGTAAACCGAATCTATCGCGGACCACGGCATCCTTTGCCCGGCTCTTCACTCGGAATCGGGTAGCCGATGGTCGTTTCAAGAGCAGTCGCCGTAAGGTCAACAACTACCCCCGCTCTATAGGAGACAGTACTGTTTCCAGACTCCCCCGACTGTTAGTCAGAATGCACAATCGATTGGCTTACGCCGCACGGTGCGCAAACCGTCCAGGAGCGCCAGAAGGTTGTCTCCTGGAGGAAACTAGCCTTAAAGTCAGAGTCCTGCCCGGACTCGCGCTTCATGCGTGGAGGCCGCCGGATGGGTGTTGTTGACCCGTGAGTGTGACCAACCCTGAACAAAATGAGTCTTCGTGGCCAACTCAGCAAGGGCCCATTAGCTCCCGGAGGAGAAGGACAATGAAGGCCGACCCCAAGTAAATAGGACAGCGTCTAGGAAGAAAAAGAAGAATTACAAATGTTCAAATATATTGCTACTAGTTTCGCCGTACAATGCTATTAGCGCCACCTCCATGTCGCCGAGTTGCCAAACGTACTATGTCGTTAAGCATACCTACCATATAGGTATAATCAATTATATAAACTACAAAATTAATCATGTATACCTACTTAAAAATGTTTTGTAAAATTACGAAGTATCATTATAATATAATTACTAGCTGTTGCCCGCGGCTTCGCACGCGTTAAATTTGGGTTAAGATAGATACCTTTTTCCCAGTCAAGGGGTAAGTTTTTGCGTGTAATATATAAAGGTATCTAACGTCCTCCTGTCAATATGTACTTCATGATGATCAACTAAGTAATTAAGGCGTGAAGATGTGACGATCGCGGTGCTTGCGCTACGCATGTTATCGAGACAAATGATGAATTTATAATGAGGTTCTAGCGCCTTCTCACGTCCGGGAACCGTCGCGCGCGACTTCTATTTTGATTTTTAGGGTTATTTACCCCTTCTCACCCCCTAAGTGGTAGATTTTAGAAAAATATGACACATGCATTTGCTTATTTGTTTATTACCATTTAAACCCCTTTTCGCCACATTAGGGGTTGAATGAAAAAAATACTAAAGACGTATTTGCCTTAATGTTTATTAGTGTATACAATTTCCATCTAATATCGTTTCTCCATACAAATTTTAAACCCCTTTTCACGCCTTTAGGGGTTGAATTGTGAAAAAACGCGAAAGACGTATTTAATTATTTGTTTATTAGAGTTATCCTACAAAGTTTCAAAATAAAAAGTCTAGATCTAATATCGTTTCTCCATACAAACTTAAACACCCCTTTTTACGCCTTTAGGGGTGAAATTTAAAAAAAATACGAAACACAGATTTGCTTAGATGGTTTTTAAAGTAATCCTACAAAGTTCATCTAATATCGTTTTTTCATACAAATTTTTAAACCCCGTTTCACCCCTTTAGGGGTTGAATTTTGAAAAAACACAAAAGACATATTTGCTTATTTGTATATTCGAGTAATCTTACAAAGTTTCGAATTAAAAAGTATATCTATATCGTTTTCCATACAAATTTCGAAACCCCTTTTCACCCCTTTAGCTGTGGAATTTTGAAAAAATATGAAACACGTGTTTCCTTATTTATTTATTAGAGTGACCTTACAAAGTTTCGAAATAAAAAGTCCATCTAAAATCGTTTATCCATACAAACTTTAAAACCCCGTTTTACCCCTCTAAGGGCGAAATTTTGAAAAACCATGAAAGACCCATTTGTTTATTTGATTATGAGAGTAATATTACAAAGTTTTGATTTAAAAAGTCTATCTGTATCGTTTCTCCATACAAATTGTATGAGTTTAGGTTTAAACCCGTTTAGGTACAAACCCGTTTAGGGGTTGAATTTTGAAAAACCAAGAAAGACGTATTTTCTTACTTTTTTATTAGAAGGATTACTCCTTCGAATTTTCGAAATAAAAAGCACATCTAATGTTGTTTATTCATACAAAGTGTAGAACCCTGTTTCAACACTTTAGGGGTAGAATTAAAAAAAAAATTAAACCCCTTTTTTCTTATTTGTTTAATAGAGTAACCTTACAAGGTTTTGAATTAAAAAGACCATCAATAACGTTTCTTCATAATAATTTTATAACCCCTTTCCACCCCTTTAGGGGTTGAATTTTGGAAAAACCAAGAAAAACGCATTTTGTTATTTTTTTATTAGAGTACTCCTACAGGAATTCGAAATTAAAAGCACGTCTAATATTGTTCATTCATACAAATTTTGAAACCCCGTTTCACCCCTTTAGGGGTTGAACTTTGAAAAAACATGAAACAACTATTTTCTTATTTGTTTATTAGAGTAATCTTACAAAGTTTAGAATTAAAAAGTACATCTATATCGTTTCTCCATAAAAAATCGAAACCCCTTTTCACCCCTTTAGGGGCTGAATTTTGAAAAAATATGATACACGTGTTTCCTTATTTATTTATTAGAGTAATGTTACAAAGTTTCGAAATAAAAAGCACATCTAATATTGTTCATTCATACATATTTTGAAACCCCGTTTCACCCCTTTAGGGGTTGAATTTTGAAAAAACATGAAACACCTGTTTTCTTATTTGTTTATTAGAGTAATCTTACAAAGTTTCGAACTAAAAAGTACATCTACATCGTTTCTTCATAAATAAAATCGAAACCCTTTTTCACCCCTTTAGGGGTTGAATTTAAAAAAAATATGAAACACTTGTTTCCTTATTTATTTATTAGAGTAATCTTACAAACTTTCAAAATAAAAAGTCCATCTAAAATAGTTTATCTATACAAATTTTAAACCCCCGTATTACCCCTTTAGGGGCGGAATTTTGAAAAACCATAAAACACCTGTTTTCTTATTGGCTTATAAAAGTAATCTTACAAAGTTTCGAATTAAAAAGTACATCTATATCGTTTCTTCATAAAAAAAATCGAAACCCATTTTCACCCCTTTAGGGGTTGAATTTTTAAAAAATATGAAAAACGTGTTTCTTTATTTATTTATTAAAGTAATCATACAAACTTTCGAAATAAAAAGTCCAACTAAAATCGTTTATCCATACAAACTTTAAACTCCTATTTCACCTCTTAAAGGGTAGAATTTTGAAAAAACATGAAACACCTATTTCCTTATTTATTTATTAGAGTAGTCTTTCAAAGTTTCGAATTAAAAAGTACATCAATATCGTTTCTCCATAAAAAAATGGAAACCCATTTTCACCCCTTTAGGGGTTGAATTTTCAAAAAATATGAAACACGTGTTTCCTTATTTATTTATTAGAGTAATCTTACAAATTTTCGAAATAAAAAGTCCATCTAAAATCGTTTATCCATACAAACTTTAAACCCCCGTATTACCCTTTTAGGGGCGGAATTTTGAAAAACCATTAAACATCTATTTGATTATTTGTTTATAAGAGTAATCTTAAAAAGTTTCGAATTAAAAAGTACATCTATATCGATTTTCCATACAAACTTTGGAACCCCTTTTCACCCCTTTAGGGGTTACATTGATAAACGTGTTACCTTATTTATTTATTAGAGTAATCACACAAAGTTTCGAAATAAAAAGCACATCTAATATTGTTCATTCATACAAATTTTGAAACCCCGTTTCACCCCTTTAGGGGTTGAATTTTGAAAAAACATGAAACACCTGTTTTCTTATTTGCTTATTAGAGTAATCTTACAAAGTTTCGAATTAAAAAGTACATCAATATCGTTTCTTCATAAAAAAATCGAAACCCTTTTTCACCCCTTTAGGGGTTGAATTTTAAAAAAAAATTAAAAACGTGTTTCTTTATTTATTTATTAAAGTAATCGTACAAACTTTCGAAATAAAAAGTCCAACTAAAATCGTTTATCCATGCAAACTTTAAACCCCTGTTTCACCCCTTTAAGGGTAGAATTTTGAAAAAAACATGAAACACCTATTTCCTTATTTGTTTATTAGAGTAGTCTTTCAAAGTTTCGAATTAAAAAGTACACCTATATCGTTTCTTCATAAAAAAATGGAAACCCTTTTTCACCCCTTTGGGGGTTGAATTTTCAAAAAATATGAAACACGTGTTTCCTTATTTATTTATTAGAGTAATCTTACAAACTTTCGAAATAAAAAGTCCATCTATAATCGTTTATCCATACAAACTTTAAACCCCCGTATTACCCCTTTAGGGGCGGAATTTTGAAAAACCATAAAACATCTATTTGATTATTTGTTTATAAGAGTAACCTTAAAAAGTTTCGAATTAAAAAGTACATCTATATCGATTTTCCATACAAACTTTGGAACCCCTTTTCACCCCTTTAGGGGTTACCTTGATACACGTGTTACCTTATTTATTTATTACAGTAATCACACAAAGTTTCGAAATAAAAAGCACATCTAATATTGTTCATTCATACAAATTTTGAAACCCCGTTTCACCCCTTTAGGGGTTGAATTTTGAAAAAACATGAAACACCTGTTTTCTTATTTGCTTATTAGAGTAATCTTACAAAGTTTCGAATTAAAAAGTACATCTATATCGTTTCTTCATAAAAAAAATCGAAACCCTTTTTCACCCCTTTAGGAGTTGAATTTTTAAAAAATATGAAAAAGGTATTTCTTTATTTATTTATTAAAGTAATCATACAAACTTTCGAAATAAAAAGTCCAACTAAAATCGTTTATCCATACAAACTTTAAACCCCTGTTTCACCCCTTTAAGGGTAGAATTTTGAAAAAACATGAAACACCTATTTCCTTATTTGTTTATTAGAGTAGTCTTTCAAAGTTTCGAATTAAAAAGTACATCTTTATCGTTTCTTCATAAAAAAATGGAAACCCTTTTTCACCCCTTTAGGGGTTGAGTTTTCAAAAAATATGAAACACGTGTTTTCTTATTTATTTATTAGAGTAATCTTACAAACTTTCGAAATTAAAAGTCCATCTAAAATCGTTTATCCATACAAACTTTAACCCCCGTATTACCCCTTTAGGGGCTGAATTTTGAAAAAATATGATACACGTGTTTCCTTATTTATTTATTAGAGTAATGTTACAAAGTTTCGAAATAAAAAGCACATCTAATATTGTTCATTCATACAAATTTTGAAACCCCGTTTCACCCCTTTAGGGGTTGAATTTTGAAAAAACATGAAACACCTGTTTTCTTATTTGTTTATTAGAGTAATCTTACAAAGTTTCGAATTAAAAAGTACATCTATATCGTCTCTCTATAAAAATTTCGAAACCCCTTTTCACCACTTTAGGGGTTGAATTTTGAAAAAATATGAAACACGTGTTTCCTTATATATTTATTAGAGTAGTCTTACAAACTTTCGAAATAAAAAGTCCATCTAAAATCGTTTGTCCATACAAATTTTAAACCCTCGTTTTTCCCCTTTAAGGGTAGAATTTTGAAAAAACATGAAACACCTATTTCCTTATTTGTTTATTAGAGTAGTCTTTCAAAGTTTCGAATTAAAAAGTACATCTATACCTATAGGTTTTCCATACAAACTGTGAAACCCCTTTTCACCCCTTTAGGGGTTGAATTTCGAAAAATCCGCCCTTAGTGAGCGTTTGCGTCCTAAAAGGAATCTATGTTAAAAATTTCAGCTTTCTAGGTCTAAGAGTTTGGGCTGGGCGTTGATGAGTCAGTCAATGAATGAATGAATGAATCGGAACTTCTCTCTTTATATATGAGATTGTTGGCATTTTATGATACGCTGAGTTTATTTATGATGCACTGATCATCCTTCATGATTAACACTTTACCCGGCTGGAAAAAAACGATATAAATTTAATACGTTTAACATGTGTTTAAGTTTTTACGACGGATTATTACATCGATATTATCGGATATGGGGCCGCCAAAACAGATGAGCGCGTGATTTTTTTATTCTGTTTCATAATATAGTATATTTTTAACGAAGAGTCACCAAATGACAATTTGATAGATTGGCAGCTAACGGTTCCGTGCAGCTTGGGCCATATGACGTCGACTCGTCGGTCGGTTCAAGCCTCCTCAAAGAAGGACAAAGCTGAAAAGGCCTCTTATCTGTTTACCTTGTCACGGCTGCGTCGTGGACATATGGGATCGGATCCTCTGGGGGAAGACCTCGGGCACAGTTGTGCGGCTTACGCATCGTGCGGCGTTAGCCAATCGACTGCGCATTTTGGCGAATAACGGGGAAGGGGCGGTTCTGGAAACGGTCTTATATGTTTCCTAAGCAGCGGGGGTGGTTGTTCATGCTGACCTGATGTCAGCTACTCTTGAAACGACCCATGGGCCACTCGATCCCGTGTGATATTGACGGGCAAACAGCGCCACGGTCCGCGTTAACTTCGAACTGAATTGCCTTTAACATCAGGCAGAAGCCGTGCAAGCGGTAGTGAGTGTGTGAAGTTAGCCCGCTAATAGTTTTGCGGTAAGGCGTTGGACTCTCATGGGCATGTTGGCGTCTGTCTACGCTAACATGACGTTACAGACGTTGAAAGTCTGCGTTTACACAATGGTTGATCACTCACCATGGTTCCCAAATATCGTTATAACTTCCTGGGATGGCGGCTTCAACCGTAGTAGTTGACAACTAAAGCTCTGAGATTTTGCATTTTAAAGTTTTTCTAATTTCAAATATGAATTGCTCGATAATTAAGAAAAAATAAAACCATTTTACCTCGTCAGAATAAACTTCATAAAAACATATTTTTATTAACTTAAATACATGTTGCCGTTACATAGAGATAATCAAAAAGAAAATTGTTTCGTTTTTCAAGCGAACGAGATAGAGCAATACGTTAGACCGGAATATGAAACGAACGATCGTCGATAAAAAACTACCTGTTGAACTTATACTCGTCCGAATAAATTTTAACACATTTCGTGCGGTGTTAGATTCAGATGCTTTATCTATTGTGGGTAGTTTTAATGCGAAAAAGTGACAACCGTTCATTTCACATTGCGCTCTAGCGTATTGCCCTGTCTCGTTCACGCGGACTAACTTCCGTAGTTCAGATTTAGTTCACGTAGAAATGCAATCGAGCCCACTGTTTACTTAATTAGTATTTCGTGGTTATTTTTTCACGGTACGCTCGTTATCGTCAGTGGGGAAAAAAGTTCTCGATGACTTAAAAATATATAGCGGGAATATTGCACCCCTACTAAAGGCTGGGTAAACCCATACTAAAAGCCTGGGTAGACATACAATAGCTTGGGTCACAGCTTTGGCCAATAGCTGTGGCCAGCAGGGATGGGCCAATAAAAATCCACCGTTAATAAAGCGTCAGGCACAGAGTCTACGTGCGTACACGCCGCAGAGCAGGCGGAAACTAATCGGTCTACTAATGTCGGTCGGTAATCGACAAACTAATTGATCGATTCGTTCGGGCACGATCGGTTTTTTTGCCACTTCACAAAAGTCGCTGTAACTCCAAAAATAATTCGAATTTTGAAAAATCCTTTAGAAGACATATTCCTAAAGTATAAAATATGCAAAGTAAAAAAAAACGATTATTTCAAATTATTAGACCAGAATACTCCCTTAAATAACGGCCAGTAGGTACTGAAGTACTGAGAATTATACGACTATAAATTCGGGTGTTAAAATGGCATTGAGCGAAGGACTCAAAGCGGGTACTCCACATTATAAACGACGAAGAACAATTTATTACCGGTCGCGATCGACCCGGCTTCCGCGATTCGTGAATTACATCGATGATTGCGTTATCGGGCTGGTCACATTGGTCACCCACCTGTCAATATTAAACACCCATTGAGGCCTATACTTCGCGTAATAATGGATATTATTACCAGGCAACGAAATTACAGTGATCGATTTTGGGTGGCATTTTCGTGATTGCCCAAGTATATTATATTTCGATCGGTCGTAAATTGTTAAGTGGAAGGAAGCCCAACGTCCGGCCGCAAATAGTTTTACCTAAATAAAAACTTGAATGACGCGGGCATTAGATAATGGCAATATCATTGATTATACAGCGTATTAGATTGATCAACGACGTTTCATTCAGCTCCTATTCAGAAGCCTCCTTGTGCAGACGGCTACATTGGGTAAGACTCTCGCGTCTCAGGCGTCACGGCTGGTGGATCGGTTTCTCCTGGGGAATTGCCTCCCGGCGCTACTCGACGGCTTGCGCACCGTTTGACGACGCCAATCGGTTGTGCACTCTGAGTAATTACTGAAAGGAGTCTGGAGACTGGAAATATGCTGTCTCCTAAGCAGCAAGGTTGGATGTTGACCTGTTGTCATGCCATTATTGAAACGACCTATCAGACACACGATCCCGAGTGGTATTACGGGCAAAGAACACCCAGATCCGCGATACATCCTTATTGAAATTCCTCTGAAATACAACGGGTAGAAGCGCGTAAGCGACTTCGGTCCCGTAACCAGTCAGGAGGAAGGAGGTATCCAGATGGTTAATTCCAGACGGAGATATCCTACCAAAACTGGTACCCAGGGGGCGAGGCTACCCGCTGGGTACCTTTTCGGTGCCTCGTCGTAAGGCGTTGGCCTCTTTCGGGCATGTTGGCTTAGCTAAACAGTAGATTTGTATTGTCATCTACGCTTCTTTAACTTCAACTGATTATTTTTTACAAAAACTTTTATACTCTGTCCAAATTTTTAATTCCTCTTTTATTCTGTCAATTTAACAACTTTAGTTTTACTTTTCCGACCCACCACTTTTCGAGTTGAACACGGAAATATCCATTTTGAGCCCCCTCGAGACGATTAGGACCATATCCAGATTGATCCCTATCTATGTATCTATCTGTATGTATTCTTCCCTGATAGCGCCCAAACGCTTAGAGCTGATTTTTTTACACAGATGCCTTGTTGGCCGAAATCACGGTGTGAAATTTCGGTTGGAATATATTATATACAAGCTGCACTAGTAATATTTAAATTCCGCCATACATATTATTCAAAAATTAACGCTGCGCTGCCCGAGTCTAGCCGAGAAACGAACCGCGCTGCTTGAGGCGATTGCAAAACGGAACCCAAACGGGTTCATCCGTCGGTCGTGAGAGGGCGTACATCGATTTTATTAATGAAATTAATATTTAGATAAAATCAGTCCTTGGATACTTGTCAGGAAACATATAAACGGGATAAAACCCTTTTTTTTAGCGACAATAGTAGTTTTCTCTACATAACAATTATCATCGAAATGGGGTTATAATAAATTTATAATTTGAGGTCGATAATTTGAGGGATCAAACTTCGGTCCATATCTGTCACCTGATACTTGATGAGAAATATGTTTTCGGTTGATTATGGTTAAAAAAAATTGATAATATTATATTAATTAATTAAATTCACAAGTATATGTGCACAGTAAGAAACCTTTTTAGGCTACTTAATTTATTGGTCAATTTAGTTATATATTAATCTATATATTTATTTATTTTACTTATCTATAAACTTAAATATTGTCTTTTTCTTTATTTAATATTAGTTCTTTATTTATATACACATTTATATATTTATAATACCCTTAAAATTTATAAGAATGAATGAGCGATCGGAATGAATGAGAAAAAAAAAAAAAAAAAAAAAAGAAAGAAAGTGAAGTCACTATGATTAAAGTGAAGTCTTAAATATATCACCCCAGAACAGATATACAATCTAGTGGGGGGATAAAATCCACACAAATGCAATCTTATCTGCTTCGCAAAAATCAATTGTATTGTTTTGGATAATTTTATAAAATAAAAAAAAATAAAAAAATAATGTTCTCAAAAACATATTATTTGGATGCCGGTTGTTAGGCTTCGCGGTAAGTAAGCGTTGAATGCATTTACGAGAGGTTTGGGGTCTGATCTGGTCAGTTCATTCTCGGTAATGTCCAGTTTGTACTCGATAATTTCCAGAAGACATTGGTTAACATTACGAGGAAGATAAAAACAATAATATATGGCATTCGGAAGATACACGGATAAATTATAAATGGAAACTAAGAAAAAAAAAGAAAAAACTGAAGCTGAACCCTCTCCTTTCACCCCTAAGCATGTTAGTATTGGCATATTTTTATTATTATCACTGCTTTAGAAATGTGCATTTTAATTAAAAATTACCCCTTCGAGTAGCGGCATAATTTCATGGCAGACCGCGGCAATTTATTGGAATTTCTTGCAATATCGCCGCGCTCGACAAAAAGTACTATAACTATAGAACTACTATAGCAATCAAAAAAACAATAACTGTGCAATGATCGCATTGAAAATTCGATAGAATATTGAAATCTCATTTTGTAAAACAATTAGATAATTATGAATAAATATGAGAAAGTCGAAAAAGTGAAAAATACTCGGCATTTCTAACTTGTACTTGTCTTACGGAAAAATACGGACCCCTATTTAGAAATTGTAAATACTATCGTGATCTATATCACATTCTCAATTAAAGGTAATATTTCGTTTTGATTATTTACATACAAAAATATTTAGATATTAGCTCATAAAAACAAAACCAAATTTGATGATTTCTCGAAAAAAAAAATGATGATGTTTGACAAAGGAATTTTACCAGAAATGTCCGCGAAATGACGCGCGAAATTATTCTAGCGGCCGTCTATGTATCTCTGGTAATAATGAGACATTTGGTATGGATTTTAGGATGCGTTCGAATTAGAAAATAATATTACTGTGCGCTCCGGGAGCAAGCCGCCAACATTGGTCGTTACGTAGTCAATGGTGTTCTGATGTGCAACCAAATTTGGTCGTTACGTAGCCGAAGGGCAGTAGTTTCGTTAGTCCACAAAATAGTCTAACATTAATTAATTAAAGTTATAATTTTCTTCTTTTGAATATTTTAATATTAACTATAATTGTGTTAAATTAAAAGTATAATTATAAGTTTTTATTGTTAAATTTATTGTCAGGGAAGAGGAGACCAGGCCGTAGATGGAAATCTTGGTTGCGGAACATTCGAGAATGGACCGGGATTACGAGTGTCGCCGAATTGATTTGCCTGGCGAAGGACAAAAAGAAGTATGCTGAGCTAACTGCCAACCTTTACTAGTTGGAGAGGCACTCTAAGATAAAGAAGATTGTTAGACCGCCCTTAGGAATATGTATACGTATATTCATTACGTAATCGTGAGAAATGTTCATAAGTACAAACAAACCCAAATTTCAGACATAGAAAGCAATGTTTTGTGTTCGTTTTTCCTCCTTTAGAAATTAAACCAAAAAAAAAATCTGTGAGCCGATAGGTTACTATAGTAGATTGTATCACAAGGGAGCAAAATAATATTTTTACGGCGAGGGCGCTTTTTTGAATCCAGAGCGAAGTGAGGGATTCTAGAGTAGAATCCCGAGCATAACGAGGGATTCTTTTGTAGAATCCTGGACGTAGCGAGCTCTCTACTTTTCATCACCTCTATGAGAAAATAAAAGGCGCCTTAGATTTTATTGCAATATTATTATTTAATAAAACATAGAGTATGAGTATGCTCAGTTCTAATGCTTTCAGGAGTTAAATCTATACTTTCACTGTCACTTGAAGAACTCATTTTTCAAAACAAAACGATAAATTTCTTACAATCCGTGAAAATTGTCGAAAACGCGGGCGACAAAAACAATTGACGTTCGCGCGTTTTTAATTTCATTTGTTTTTTTTTTATTTAGCCGGCGGCGCGACTAGGGCCGTCGTAGCAGCCAGTCTTTATTCAAACAATATTTGCGTTCGCTTTCTTCGGCGCTGAAGACTAAGATGTTCCAAATTCAAAAAGTGCGCCGCAAAGATAAATGCGGCGCACTTATAAAGTTTCTTATAGAAAACACCACTTTTGGGCGCACTTAAAGGCGAACCAAGTCGTCCTTTTCGAATACATGGGATGAAAAAAAAAATTACACAGAAAATATGCCACTACATAAACTAGGACTATAATTTTATATTAAATTTTCCAAGTTGTTAGAATTAATAATAACTCTTAGTGTATAAATACTTATTTTTTTTATATATTCTATATTAGGTACTTAGTTTTTTATATTGGTCCATAAATATATTTACAACAATTTAAATATAAGGGTTAGAACAGGCTATTGCATAGTTAGACGACGTTAAAATAGGATCACTGGCAACAGTTTCTGGCATAACATCAGTTTTTTTCTACTGGATTCTCGGCTATGACATTGTAATTGCAATGTTCATTTACTGTAGATAATTGTAAATTACCAAATAAACAAATTGAAAATTAAAAAAAAAATGCTCGAAGGAATGTTTACTTCATAGCGACACGACTTTATAATCAAATAAGAAGAAAATTTACCAAAGTTTAAAAAGCTTACGACAAAAAACACTCTTTTACTAATAAATAAGGGAAAAAAGGAAACAAAAAAAAAATACTTACATATCTGTATATGAAAAATCGGTTGTGTCACCCCAAGACTTTCCCGGCATGCAACCCCCCCCCCCCCCCTTCGACCACCCACTCCCCATCCGATAGTGATTGTGTCAAGTAACTATGATAGCAAAAGTAGTATTTTTATTATACGATACCTATTAACGTAGCTTGTTGCCGATATGTGTGTAAATTACATTATAATAGTACAAAGATTAGGGCATCCGCGATAGTCTTCGATTTTAGAACCTAAAATCGAAGACTATCGCGGTTGTGAACGGCGGCTGCAACGTCACCGAAACGTCGGGTGCTACAAATTTCACGCGGTAAATTCGTTTCTATCCTATTTATAATCTTTAGAACAAGCGTATATTTAGTGAAGTTAATGAAACAAATGAAAATGCCATTCTATATTGGTTGAGCAGGAAAATTTTGGATAACGGATACGCGAATGAAGAGTCACGGTCTCGTGTCAGTTATAAATGGTGTTTGATGAAAATGAGCCAATTACACAGTGGAAACTTTAAGGAAAACAAACTGAAACATACAGCGCAATGTTTATAAGAGTCGTTCTAAAAGCGAAATTTATTGAAGCATTAAAGCGAAGTATAATCTCGACACAGACACGACAACATCTTCAGCGGAAAGTCTGAAAAGTTTAAATTAGGCTGAATTAGATTAAATCATCTAGCAACTAGCGTTCATTTTATAATTCTAAATTAAAATTTATTTAAAATGAAAGCTACTGAATTTCTGTTTTGAAATCAGTTATTCATTTCATTTCGCATCATTTGATTTTAATCTGACATTGTTCTGCCCACAACTATGGAAAAGTTAAAAAATCGGTTGTCACCTCAAGACTTTCCCGGCAAGCAGACAAACCCCCCCGCACGCCAAACCTTCCCACCTTTTCAGATTTGGACATTTACCATATACAACTATTTACTTAATATTTGGACAGTTAAGGTACCCTATGACACTCGGGGTGACATAACGATTCTAAAGGTGTTCCATTAGGTTCGCGCATCAACCCGTCTCCGCGCATCTGCAACTGCTTAAATGGAGACGGTGCGCGCATCAACTCAAGAACAACGAATGCTCCGCAGTTTTCATTCGAACGTTGAGCGAACATGTCGTCGCCAGAATTTATTTTTAAATTTCTCATCCTTCGGATCCCACAGCATTGTATAATTTCGGTACTCCTCGATTAGAGCTCCTCGTTTGCGTTTACTGAACACCGAACGTGATGCGCGAGACGTAACCACCAACGTCTTACTTTGCTCGCGTCCACAACAGTGGTCTCGAACGTCAAAATGAAAAATCGGTAGAGTTGCCATGTAAAATCGCTATATTTGGACAAAAAATCGATATACATATGAAAAAAATCTAAATTTAATCAAATCTTTTTATTAAACATTATTAGACAACAGGAATTATTTTAAAATATCAGGGATTTTCTTTATAAACATCAGGAATTATTAAACATTATTAAAACTAATAACAGTTAGTTGGGCATGGTGCATTTTTATGATGCATGCCACATACATCATAAAAATGAAGTACACTATTTACATCAGCAAGTATTAGTACAAACAATTAAATCAACAGCTATATATATATATATCTTAATATATATAAATTACGTGTCACGTTGTTTGTCCGCGATGGACTCCTAAACTACTTAACCGATTTGAATCAAATTTGCACACAATGTGCAGTTTGATCCAACTTGAAAGATAGGATAGCTTACGTCTTAATTTATAGTCGCGATATTATTTTATTGCAATGTCTATTATTTGACATTCGCAATTATCTGTTAGTTCCAAACGATTTTAACAGATGGCGTTATCTATTGAGTAATCCATAGATGGCGCTGCTATGTTAAACCTACAAACGTCATAGTCGGCCAAGCGTTATTCTAAATTCAAAATATTGTGAAGGTAATACAGTGAAATTATTCCTGCTTTTTAATTATTTGTGCTTCATTGTTCAAAACTCTTTAATTAAAATATATACATGTAAGTATTATCACATAGTTATAAAAGTGGAAAAACTGCAGTATAGGAACCTCTCTCCAATTTTTTTCATTTTAATGCTAAATCTGGAAGAAAATTGTGTCGGTCGCTATAAATAAGCGAGATATAGGCATTCAAAGTTTAAATTTTAAAAACAGGCCAAAATAATATAATATAAAAATGGATGTTGGTATATCTGTATGCCCGTCTGTCCGAGTTTAATAGACTCCGAAACCGTTTGACCGATCACCATGAAAGTTGGCATATATATGTATTTTTTCATGGTTAAGGTTTTTATATATATCCGCTTTGTTGCAACTTTTAACTAGACGGCGCTGCAGCACACCAACTTCTATACTGCTCAACCGATCGCCATGAAAATTGCTATACATTGGTATTTGAGAACAGATATAACACGGGCAACGCCGGGTAATACCACTCGTATATATATATATATATATATATATATATATATATATATATATATATATATATATATATATATATATATATATATATATATATATATATATTTATATATATATATATATATATATATATATATATATATATATATATATATATATATATATATATATATATATATATATATATATATATATATATATATATATATATATATATATATATATATATATATATATATATATATATATATATATATATATATATATATATATATATATATATATATATATATATATATATATATATATATATATATATATATATATATATATATATATATATATATATATATATATATATATATATATATATATATATATATATATATATATATATATATATATATATATATATATATATATATATATATATATATATATATATATATATATATATATTTATATATATATATTTTACAATCAGTTTTTTTACAAACCCTCTAATATTTTTTAGCCATAGCAGCAGTCATTTTTTAACTAATTTCGAAGTCGTAACAATTAGCGTCATTAAATAGACTTTTGTATGTAACAGACCAATGATTGACTCAGGAGACAACCTATTTTGCTGTCTTGTTTTTATGAGATTAATATGCGAGAATATGCGCTTATCATTGTTGGATGTGGGGGCAGTGGTAAAATAGTAATATATATGAAAGAAGACAACAAAGTGTCATCGCCAACATTTGAGTGTGATCGCCATACTTCAGTAAACTGATATTATCCCAAAAAAAATCTATTTAATCAGGAAATGTTATTATTAAAATTTGTTCACAATTTCTCATAAGACGCGATTCTGTATCAATTTGCTGGAAATAATTCTTTTGAACAATATTGGGAAAGGGTCTAATAACAGGAATAATCGAAGCAGTTTTGCCACTAATATTTGTCAGTTCAATTACGTCTAAATCTTTTATTGGGGTTTTTTTTCAATGGAAACCGTGCAGTTATTTGCTTGCATGTTTCGATAAAAAACGTGGAAAAATGGTTCCATTTCGGTATTTCGGTAGGACAGGCGCCATATCGGTAGAAATACCGAAAAATCGGTAGCTTCGAGACCACCACGAACACACTACGCAATACTTTGTGTTCGCAGCATTTACCGCCACCGCGTGGAGCGCTCGCCGCGGAGCGTGCAACGTTGCACGCTCCAGGAGCGCGAACGTATCCACTACTGGAGTAGTTGCAGTTGCACGGAGCAGAGTTGATGCGCGAACCTAATGGATACCCACCTTAACAATATTATGCATTACCATGCACAATACCATGTCTAGAAGTTATGGTGGAATAAAAAAACGGAAAACATACATAGATGGACCCTAAACACATTACACTCCTTTATTGTTGGGCAGTCGTGTAAAAAGCAAACATGTTGCCGGCTAATATTTTATGTTTAATAGTTCAGCAAAATGGATCAATCACGAATATTAGTAGGACATTTTACCAGGGAGTTATCGTTTCGCGAGGACTATAAAATCCCACTAATAAAATGGCATACAAACTCAACATGATACATATTAGACGATGATATCATTACCCGATGTTAACAAATGTTGACGTAATGTATATTATATAGCTTAACCGGTGGGAAGCCAGCCTTTGCGCGCAAAAAACTGCGACGGAACTTTTCTCACTATTTTGTAAATAAATACTAACAATATAGTTATTTCATGAATTCCCTCCTGTTACCTAGTAATTAATCTTGTTAGTCATGTTTATTATATCTTTATATAGTTATATGGGGGCCGGCCGAAACGGTTACGCGCGGATCTGTCAAACGACGCTAAGTGCCTATAGGCATTGTTGGCGTCCGACGGGTTAAACGCCTGTTTATAGAACTGGAGCTGTCGACTACAATAAGCGAATTCGTCACCTTAGGAAGTTTTAGCGGTATTTGATAGTTATGTCTCCCGTGAGGTGACGAAAACAGTCCACTGTCTAGTTTCGCCACTCGCCGAGAAGCCAACGCCTTACCGCGAGAAACCAGGTTTTCATAGCGGGCCGACACTCGTGCCCTTACTTACAGTTTTAGCCAGATATCTCCAGCCTACCGACTGGTTACGGGTTCATGGTTGCTTGCTCGGTCCTCTCCCTTGTGTAGCGATGATTCTGTGTCTACCGAATCTATCGCCGACCACGGTGTCCTTTGCCCGGCTATTCACCCGCTATCAGGTAGCCGAATTACCGGAACAGGTAAACAACCGCCCCCGCTCTGTAGGAAACAAGGCCTTTCCAGACTCCCCCGGCTATTTGTCGGAATGCACAGTCGATTGGCTAACGCCGCACGGTGCGCACGAACTACGATTCCCAGGGGAACTGGGCCACAGGTTTGGTGGGCCGGAAAAGTAACGAGAAAAATATCACAACATTAGGAAATAAATCACCCTCTCCTTTCCCTTCTTGATGATTTTTCCAGTACTTTGTTAGGTTTCTTCCAGAGTTCTTCTTCTTTTCAATATCGTAAACTAATTTGAACGCGTTCTTTATATTCCCAGCTGAGCGAAATATCGATTACGTGTCAATGTCACTGTGCTTAATAACCTCCAAGACTCCCAGGAAGTTAAACCAGCCTGAAAGCAGACTCTGACCTTGGAATCGAGGCTCTTCTGTATCCGAAATTAATAAGCGATAACTCATCTCGACATCAACGCGTAAATTACTGAGGCGGACTTACAACAACCCAATTACTGCACATAGAATAATAATAAAAATAATAGTCATGTTTTGTAAATGCGGGATATAGTACATTTTGTACTATTTGTACATTCAACTAGAGTTGTCAACTACAACGGGCGAACCCGTCACCTCAGGAAGTTTTAACGATTAGTCGTTCTATCTCCCTGAAGTGAGCGCAGAAGACTTGGATAAAAACAGTCCACCATCAAGCTCCGCCACATGCCCATAAGAGGCCAACGCCTTAACCGCAAGATAGCCAGGTGTGTTATCCAGCGGGCTTACACTCACGCCCTTACTTCCAATTGCGACCAGATTACTCCATTCTCTCTATTGGTTACGAGTTCGAGGTTGCTTGCGCGGTCCTCTCCCTTACGAAGCGGTTAAACGGTGTATACCGAATCAATCGCGGACCACGGCATCCTTCGCCCGGCTGCTCACCCAGGATCGGGTAGCCGATGGCCGTTTCAAGAGCAGTCGCCGTAAGGTCCGCAACTACCCCCGCTCTGGACATTCAGTCTTTCCCTTCAGGTCTAGAGGTGGAGTACCTTGATGACTCTCCGGTTGACGCTGAGGAGGAACAATGATGGGAAATACTGAATTTTTTACGTTTTAACAAGTAAAATGTCCATTATTTTAGAAAATAAAATACATCTAATTTATAAACAAAATATATTGCGTCGCAAATAAACCCCTGGCTAAAATGTTGTTTTTTGCTAAAGTAAAATTTAAAATGGAATTACAAAAAGTTGATATTGATTGTTATTCCCCGTGGCCCATCATTTGCATCTTACTACAATACATTTTTTAACTTTTTGGCATGTTAGTAACTGCTATAGTTACAATACGACGGGGTAGATCATAACAAAATGTAAATCCTTAACTAATCGACAGGCGATTTTGCTCGCAAGGTCCACGCGATGGCAGCGACGAGGGCGAAATTAAAAAGCTCCCTTGCGCGGTCACAACGCAGAAGTAATTATATTATTATTTTGGATCTTTATTTATCATTATTATTCTGGATCATATTTTGTGTCATTAGATTGATCACAATTGCTGATTTATTTTATTTTTTTTTATTTTTTTTTTATTTTTTTAAAGGTAAAGCACAAAATATAATTTCCTGCAGCATTACAAAAAAAATGGGTTTGGACCAGTAGCGAAAAATAGAGCACACTGCAGTATCTTGGTCACTACGTCAAAACCGCCTAACTAGGCCTAGGCCTGTACTAAGGCAGGTGTACCAGGAAATATTTTACCTGTGCACACAAAAAAAATAAAAAAATTAACAACTAAACTTAAAAATTAAACATGTTAAAAAGATAAAATTAAAATATCAATAAGTATTTGAAATTATAATCATAAAATTATCGAGTAAAAAATAAAAATCGAAATCATAATAATAGTAAATAGATAGATAGATACCTACCTAAAATAAGAATAAAAATAAAAATCATACTAGATAGTCAAATATTACGATATATCAAAATACGTAAACAGAAATCATAGCGATGATACATTAAAGTCATATTAAAAAAACACCTAAATACTAGGATAGAAAACGAATTTACCGCGTGAAATTTGTAGCACCCGACGTTTCGGTGACGTTGCAGCCGCCGTTGTCCAGGGCAGACTGAAGAGCTGTCAATCGGATTGTCAGCTCGGAATGAGCTGTCAGCTGGATTGACAGCTCTTCAGTCTACCCTGGACAACGGCGGCTGCAACGTCACCGAAACGTCTGGTGCTACACATTTCACGCGGTAAATTCGTTTTCTATCCTATTTATAATGTCAAACAACCGCGATAGTCTTCGATTTTACACCTAAATACTATTAGAACTATGTGGTGAAAATCAGTGAAAAAGTTCAATAATTTGGGATCATATTCTGACGCGCTGAATACATTTGTCGACGAAAGTAACATATTTAATCTAAAACACAGTAAGTCGAAAAACTCTCATTAAAATTCAGTTATTTTTTTGCAAAAAAATTGCAGTAATTATTATACTGATTTATAAATCGACACGGCCATCGATTGATAGATTTATTAATCGACACCTAAAGCCATTTCAGCTCGTTTTTATCAATATTTCTCGGCATATTACTCAAGAGACATAGAAAATTATTACATAAAACACTAAATCATATGAAAAATTTACTTTAAACCTTTATTTAACTACTGTCTGTTGCCCGCGGCTTCGCTTCGCGTAACATTTCGAATCAATTTCTTAACTTAAGTAGGGTGGGGTTTATTTACCTTTTCAGGCGCTACCTTTAGATAATTGAAGAGTGGAGTGTATAATGGGCCAAGAGACAAAAAAATTAAGTTTTGTTTTATTGTGGAAATCTGGTTCAGGCAGCTGCTTAGACCAGATTTCCACAATAAAACAAAAAAAACATTATAGATTGGCCCAATATATAGATATATAATGGGCCCATCTCTTGGCCCATTATATATCTCCGTGTTATATATCTCCGTAAAAGTTACTTAAACGTGAAAACCTTTAATTGGCTCTCTGTTATCCTTCTCCTATTATTGTTAAATTATAATTTGCTGTTGGTTTTCCTAAAAATAAATAAATAAATAAATAATGTATACAGTACATGTTATACGAGGTAGGTTTAAATTTTATGTTACGCTAGTTACTCTAATATCAAAAAACTTACGCGAAAAAGTTATGCGAAAAAAATTAAAGTGAAGCATTTGAAATGACCCATTTTGTTTTGCGGCGAATATAATCAGAAGTACCGAAATATTGTTCAACAAGCAAAACCTCGCCAGTGCCGGTAGAGTAAGTGTAGCTGCAGTGAGCTCTTGGATTAATATGATATTTATCATACGAATATTGATGTTCATCCGCGCGTCCCACTGACCTTATGCGCAAGTAATTTGCGTTATTTTTCTGCATGCATATTGAGGTGATCGCTCACAGGGTCTGACATTTGCGAAAGCACCTCACTTCGAAGGTGCTTTAAGAATTGGGTAATATAAATAAAGGACCACTTATGGTCTAAGAGGCCGCGAAGAATTATGCATTCATAATATCATATCGCCAGGAGCGTATCCTATAGATATTTTGTAAGTAGTGGAACAAGAGTGCGCACTTAAGTATTGGTTCTATATACAATACTTGTTAGAAGAGTTACAATCTATGGTTAGTGATATATGGTTGTTTTAAGACAAACGGGCATTTTTTTTTTGAGGTGTGATCATCAAGAACAAAAAAGTAATATTTTCGTTTTTTTGGTTTTTTTTCCATTTAAGTAATTTTTCTTGATAAGATATTATGCTACACCAAAAACTGAGTTAAAACCACTTTTTTTTTATTTAGGAGGTAGCTACCAAGTAAGTAATATATTAAAAAGAAGTAGATAGAAGTAATATATATAAAAAGATGTAAGTAAATATATTAAAAAGGATAAAACCCACGAGCGATGTTACAGAAAGTAAACTATTGTATTTATAATTATTTCTATTTACGGTTTCTTTCTGAAATATTTCTGAATATCACTTCTAAATATAAACAGTTTTACTTGCATAAATAATAATGGATGCAGTATGCGACAATAACAAAAGAGTCTTAATGGCGTAGTTTAAGTGTACTTGCTACTGTTATTTTCTGCAATTAAACTACGAAACGTAATAATTGCAACGATGCAAATATCCATTCGTTTGGATGGATTGTATGGGTAAATTACAGTACAATAGGGAGGTGAAAAAATTAAACAAGGAATTTAGTCGACTATAATAACATTATGAAGTGCATCGACTTTTTGTAATATAAAGGTACGATTCAATGATCAAATTGATCAATCAAAAATACAAGTCTAACGCTGAAAATTAAGATAGTTCTAACAATAGAAAATCAACTCAAATGTTAAGGTGTTTCGTAACATTATTTCATATATTAGGTTTGCTGAAACTCTATCAGCATTGAGTTAGATTGATCTATCAATTTTATTTATTTATTTTTTAATTTTTTTATTTATTTTTATTTATTGTGTTTATTCACTTATTACTAATCAACATAACAGTAAAACCAAGGCATTGAGAAGTAAAATTAATAAAGATATTACCGTAACTACACAAATAGAATGACACTTATAATACTAGCTATCATATAAGAATAAATAATTAATAGCTTGCAATTTAAACAAGTGAGGGTTGGCGGTAAAAATATCGAAATCTAGTGCCATCGAGTGAATTTCATTTAAGCGCCGCAAAGCACGCGCCAACAAGTTCCACCTCGTAAGGTTAGTGCGCGAGAACGGCTCCGCGAAAAGATGGTGCGATCGAGCACGGAGATAATTATTTGGTATGAATAGATCCACCTTGGCTAGTAAGCTAGGGTTATCAGTTTTACCACGAATTAGATTGAAAATATAGGACATGGTCAGCATTTCTCTTCTGAGACAGAGAGAATTATAGCCAACCATGCCTGTGATAAATGCAGTCGGATACAAAAATGGATAATATCCGTACTGCTTGAAGTACAGAAATCTCAAAAAACACTTCTGTACCTTTTCCAGCATGAGGGTATAAGTATCTTCATGTGGATTCCAAATAGCTGCATTCGTTTCCATGCGACTTCTAACAATCGAGTTGTACAACGTGCGCATAACCCGAATATTATTGAAGTGCTTGGATTGCCGTATCACAAACCCTAGAAGCTTGAAAGAAGTTGTAGATAATTGTCTAATATGTTCCTTGAAGTTTAACTTGGGGTCGAAAAAAACTCCCAAGTCCTTGACTCCAGTAACTCTGGGAAGCACACATCCAGCGATGGAGTAATCATACATCAGATGATCAGGGGATCTTGTGTATGTCATCACTGCACATTTGTTAATATTGAAGTGAAGGTTACGAGCTTGGCTCCATGCTATCTATATGAGTTACTTTTTAGTATATCAGCATTCCGTTTCGCATTCGTATTCGTATTCCGTTTCGCGCAAATGCCTAACTCAGTGTCTATAAAGGCGCTAAAACGACGTTTAGTTTTATTTTGAACTGACGTTTTGGTATTCCCTTTCATTAGTCCTAACTGGAGCGTGCTTACATATGTAGAGGCTAGCAGCCTCTTAAATTAATGTTAAGCACCTTCTAGACCCTTTTCCGTATCTAAATACCCTAAATGAACTGTCAAAAGAGCTCATAACTCTGACATTGGCAGCCAGCCCTGGCTACGTGCGCCCCTACGTGCCCACGTAGGGGCGCAAGATAACGAAACGGAACCAAGGGAACCAATATTCCCTCCATAGGATCTGAACCGTTCTGTGGTGTGACTAAAAGCAATACTGCGAAGTAAATCCAATCCTAAGACAGAAGTACGAAGGTCACAAATAATAGGATGAAATTTGTCCATTGCTATAGCGATATCTTACAGTCGACCATTTGATAATAACGAATTTACCGCGTATTTTTTTTTTACCATCCGACGTTTCCGGCGATGTTGCAACTGCCTTTGTCTATGGTAGACAACGGCGCCTCAACGGTAGGTAGGATAGACCAGTCTACCCTACACAATGGCGGTTGCAACATCACCGAAACATCGGGTGTTGCAAAGTTCACGCGGTAAATTAGTTTTTATTTTATAACGTCAAACAACCGCGATAGTCTTCGATTTCAACCTAAATTTTAATTGTTATCGAACAGTACACATTGAAATTCAGTACACAATTACACAGTACACATAGCACCGTACATATAGTAACTTAGTAATGAAGCCATATATACCATTTTTTACTATATTTGCCAGGGAAGGATTAAGAAGAGGACAAGGTGGGAGTATTTGGTTAGCATCTGTGTGAAAGCAAACATTTCTTCAACATCTTTTGAAGCATCAGCAACGAACGAAGATGCACGCATGACAGTGTGGGAGCTGATTCCATGAACGAGCCAAATGGGCGTAAAAGAGTACGTGTAAACAGAAGAATGATGTAACGGAATGGCGAGTTTGCTATCTCGGCTTGATCGAAATGGAATACCGTGGCCTCCCAAAGGGTGGAATTTGTCCTTGAGATAGGAGGGCGCAGTGGGGTTATTGAGGATATTGTAGAGTAGCGACAACGTGTGCAGATTTCTTCATTTGCGAATAGGAAGGCAATGAAGTTGCTCACGAAAGCAGTCAACATGATCGAACTTACTTGATCTACAGCTAACATATTCGAACAGCTAACATGATCGAACTCGCTAATTAAAGATATGTAAACCTCAGGCAGATATTTTGCAGACGTTCCAGCTAATATTCAAAATAACTCATTGGCATCTATATAACAAACATCACCGACGTCAAGTATTGGCGTTAGCAGAGTGGAGTCAACTAACGTCTAGATTATTTTAGTATCTAATTATGTATAGGTATGAATTACACTAGCCAACAGTGAAAATGTAACAAGAACAAAGTCAGTTGTTCTGTACTAAGTCGACCACGTTGATCACGAAAACGACAATGAAATCTCCGATTTGCTATAGTTTTATATATAGTGAGAGAGGAGGGGGGGATTCCTATCAGTTAGTGATAAGCATATCATTTGAGCCTTCCCTCGAGAAAGTCTTCTGCAGTGCTATAATAGACTGGGGTGCAACATGTCTTTAAAGTTGCACTTCTTACTTTCACGCTTGAAATTCTGGTGCTGTTACTGACGAACATGGTGAACGCTTCCACTAAGAAATGTCGGACATAGAAAATATACCAGGGAAAGTTGAATGAATCAGCGGATTATTGCTGGGCGCTCATCAGGGAATCACCAACAACAAAATACAACAGGCAGGCAAAGCGACTGCGCCATCAGTGACCTTCCTCTGAGGGAGAACTACAAGGCAAATACATGCATAGTCATTGTGAAAAACTTCAATAACTAAAACACAAGAGTAAACTTGCATTTTCATTACAATTTCCGTGTTCAGCACCTTTAAAAACATAAAGATGAACTGTTTTCATCAATGTTACAGAAAAATAGTAAAATATTGTTGGCTAGTGTTATCATCGTTATCGATATAATTTAAAACTGCCGTTAAGCTTCGTCCCTAGTTCACGGTTACAAAGGACTTACAAATGATAGTCTTAATTATAGCCTGTTTAAATGAATTGGAGCAAACCATTCCGCGTACGTATCACATGATTCTAATTCAAATAGTTCTCAAACATAAATGTTTAACGTAATGTCATAAAAGTCTCGACGTTCATAACTTGTAGACTTTATTATGATTACAGCTAAAAGCAATCGAAGGACGTTTTCTCAAATTGATACATCAGGTTTATTTTCAAAAATGAGTTTCTTTTGGTTGCATGTACTACATGTACTACTCTCGGAGACGGAGACACCAGTAAAAAGAAATTTTTAGAAAACGACACAAAAATATTTTTTTAGCAGACGCAAAATGTGAGTTTTTAGAAAGTGATACATCATTTATAGATAATGTTTGATTATGTGTCTTTCGAGATTCTTTTTATGACATTAGCAAGATTTTAATACACATACCTACATATTAGGAAATAATAATAAAGAGACCCTACCAAGATACTAAAGTTATTTGTCCTGTATAAGAGTCGAAAAATCAATGATTATAAAGTGTTGAAAATAACATGGAAGATGTTGTCAAATCGATACGTTATGCAGAATGAGTTTATAATTAGTGACATCCGTGTAGTGGGTAAATCAGTTCGACGAATTAAACAAGTTTAGATTTTTTTAAAAAATGGGAAAAATGTATATATTTTTTTAAACTTTTTGTTTTCGTTTTTTTTTTAATTTGCATATTTTATCTATTGACGGAAAGTTTGAGAAGCGGTGAGCGCTCTGCGCTATCTAGCAGTGGGTAAAATATCGCTAATAAACAATATTAGCGATATTTTACCTATCGCTAAATAGCGCAACGGGCTCATAGCTTATTACTAATTTTCAAAAACATTTTTTTTATAAACTTTCGGCAGGTAGATGCCGCGCAAGCTACCTCGAATCTGTAAGCAGACTGGAGGATAGAGAAATCTGTTAGTAAAGGCGCGAGGTTTGCCCGCTGGGTGCTCTTCCCAGTGTCTCGCGGTAAAGCCCGCCACAGACTGCGGCGCACGACTACGTTTCACACGTGGCTTTATCTTCGTTCATTACTAGCTGCCATTAACACATTGCGGGACACGCACACGCTATGCACGACGGCGTGGCTATAGCCCAGGCAACAAAGACAAAAAAACAAATAGCGGAAATTAATCATGTAGAAGCCAATTTTGGCACAATTGTAGGGGAAGGCGTCCTTAACAATATACTAAAAGTAGTGAGGGGTGGGGGTGGAGCTACGGGTGGGGAGGGGGGTCTCTGAAGGTCTTTTATCAGTTTATCGTTATTAACTAGAAAACTACTGCCTCTAGCGAAAAAATATCCATACACTAATTTAGTATATGGACATTTTTTTAAGTAGATTAATTTAGTATATGACCTTTTTTTCGCTAGAGGCAGTAGTTTTCGAGTTAATAACGAAAAACTGAAAAAGGGACCTTTAGAGACCCCCATGTTGTTAAGGACACCTCCCCATACAAATGTGCCAAAATTGGCTTCTACATGCATTATTTCCGCTATTTTTCCTT
Organism: Micropterix aruncella; assembly: GCA_944548615.1. Taxonomy (NCBI): domain Eukaryota; kingdom Metazoa; phylum Arthropoda; class Insecta; order Lepidoptera; family Micropterigidae; genus Micropterix; species Micropterix aruncella. Next base: position 5,554,221 of record OX155968.1, read on the forward strand.
CGTTGCCTGGACTACTATGTGACATCAGAAGCATATGCGTGGATTACCGTGGATGCGCCGGCTGCACACGCATTGTGGCCACTTCAGCCACGTTCCCCACTGCTTTCGCCCTTTTCTCCCCCCATAAACCGTTCCCAAACCGTCGCGGGCGCTTTACGACGTGCACCTTGTGCGCTTTCTAAAGCAGTGTGTGGCCGCATGGCATCATCGAGCCACGTAGCTTCCGTGTCAAACGTGGGCGCGTATCATCGTGCGCCGCAGTCTGGGCGGCCTTAAAGCGTTACTGTTACGGGCTTTGGCGTAATTTGACTGTATATTGTGCTATCCACTAAGTCTTTTACTTTTTCTCCACGGGAGAAAGAGTGGCAATATGTCGTTGTAGCTCTCTGGAGTAGCGGGTTCGCCCGTAGTTATCGACAAACCTCAATGTGCATAAACTAGGATAAATAGGCTAATAAAAGATACCTCAATCAAGTTTGTCAATCGATACGCCGCCAAAAAGTTATCTAATACGAATTAGAAGTATTGTTAGTGTTCTGGCGGAATTCCATCGAATTGGACGTCAATATTTATTTAAGGTCTGGTTGCTTATTTAGGAAGTTATAAACACTTCACTTTATGCAAGATACCGAACGTTCTCCCAGTAAATGGCGTAGAAAAAACGAATCCATTGAAATTTGTATAAATAGCCAAAATAGCACACGGCGATAGGGCTGAGTCTAATTTTTGACAATAATTTTTGACAAGAATAAGATATGTAAAATCGCAGACTACCTCGGTTGTTTGACAATATAAAAGATTTAACAAGTAAATGTATTAAAAAGTATAAAAAACACGACTGGCGTTACAGAAAGTGAACTATTGTATATATAATTATTTTCTAAACGGTTTTTTTATGAAATATTTGTGGTTCATGTATTTATCCATACAGATAGATGTATATTTTCGGAATGTACTCAATCAGACCTTTCATTTGACACTAAACACGATATATTTATATTAATTTATTGACATTTGGACAATTAACAAATATTTACTTGATATTTGGACAGTTACACCTATGACAAGATGAAATAAGGGTTCTAAAAATACCTCACACCTAAATCAGTCCAAGCGTATAGAAGTTATGGTGGAATAAAGAAACGGAAAACATAGGTACATAGATGAAACCCTGAACACATTACACCCCTTTTTTGTTGGGCAGTCTAGTCAATGCGAAAATCGTTTCCAATCGGTTTAAAGAACAATCGATTAAATTATAGGTCGAGACATCAGAAAAATATTCGAAATGGGCGTACACGCGAAAAAATAGGCGGGGTCAATTTTGTAGGGTTTGACCAATAAAAATCCAGCGTTGACGAAGCTTCAAGCGCAGATTCTACGTCCGCTCGCGCCGGCTACTAGGCGCATACTAAATGCTCTATCGCAGAGTAATGGTAAAGCATATTTAGCGTAACTCTCAGAGCGCTCTCACGTTTTAATTAACTGTAATAAATTTAGGGCCTAAATAAAAAATGTGGCTAAGTGCTGCCCTAGAGAATTAACCAGTCAATATTATGAAATTATAATAAACCACCCACCGCTTACATTGTAGGAGTAAACGCGCCTAAAAGTTTTCAAAGTCAGTTTAAAGCCTTAATGTCCAAGGCAATGAGCAAATTTTTTGAGTCCAAATTTTAAATTGGTTCCCTATCGAGGGATTCACTTAGAAACTTTTTTAAATTAATGCTTATATTTTTCAAAAAACTCATAAACTAAAATTCTTCAGATATGGTTGTTCCCCGGTATCATGGGCCCAGCCTTAAATGCCCCGGATGTTCTGCAACTCTGGTATTTTATTTGTTTTGCCCTTAGAAGACGCAAGAACTGGTAATTTTATTTTTCGACACGTCTGGGTTTGTACAGCATCCGATTTTCATCTTCTGGCCATGTCCAGAACTCCCCAGATCTCGTCATGCAGCTTACGTCAATGCCTAATTTTTGGGATAAATCCTACAACTCCCATTAAAATGGCAAATCTACATAGATGATAAGGGTCAATATTTCTATTAATTAAATATATATTTTTTACACATTTTTTTCAATTTTCACTGTATGCATATGATTGCATACGATTGATCTTCGGTCTACGTAAGTATGATCACGTGTCCGACTATAGGGCACAGTTAAAGTGGTTGCCAGTACGCCAAAGAAGAAATGTTCATATACTTGCTCTCCTATATCGTGTACTCTCCCAATCAACACCATCCTATCTCCACGAGCTTTTTGAACCACTAAGTTTCCACGGTCTCGTACTTCGGTCAACCTGTGATAGTTTATTAAAAATTCCGAGTCATAATGGTGATTTCTATTCCTATTCTTTCTGTGTCCATGGTGCAAGACTCTGGAACGATCTCCCAGCAAATATACAAAACTCGCCTTCTTTACCATCGTTTAAGACTCACCTTAAGGATTGCTACCTTTCTAAGAAGTAACCAGTTTTTCCCTTTCTCTCCTGCTCCTCTCCTCGGGCTTTTCTAGTTTTAAATTCTTCCACTTGTCAGTATGTTATGTAATAATCTTTATTTTCACAATGCGCGCATGTACCACTGTGTTTAGGTTAGTTGTAAGACATTGCCATGTGGCAATAAGCTCGCCTTTTTGTATACTAATTAAGTGCAAATAAAGAGTTTATTATTATTATTATTTATTATTTCATTTCTAGAACAGCAGCTTCATAGGTAAGGACCCAATGACAAAAACAACAGACTAACTAAACAACCAGGGTGACGCCAAATAACAATCTACGAGTATATTCCATATTGTTACCGCAGACATTTAAACGAAGGTCAAATGTATCACGCAGAAATCAATACATCACATATAATTATCTAGTTATTTCCTCTCCCAACCGTGGAAATAACAACAGGTCGCCGTTACGAATTGAACTTATTGACAGATAACAAATTAATAATAGATGCCGATGATACGTTTCTCTTTATTTAGTCTGAGCTGAGTCTGGTAAATGGATGTCAGATTTTATTTATTTTATTTTATTTTTACATTTGTATCCAAATGGCGAATTTACCAGTTCTGTACTATACTATACTATACTATAGTTAGCAATATATATAACTACGCGACTTAATGACCATCAAGTGGTCGGACCGTGTGAGGAACACGGAAGTTCTTCGACGTGCTAAAGTCAGCGGAATAGAAGAGAAGCATACATGATGCGACGACAGCTGAGATGGTGAGGACGTGTCTCTCGTATGCCTGATGAGAGAGTAGCAAAGCGTATCTTTTACTCTGAGCTAAAGAAAGGCAAGCGGAAACAAGGCGGCCAGCTCCTCAGATACAAGGATGCTCAGAAGAGGCATATGAAAAGGTGCAACATTGAACCCTCTCAGTGGGAGAGTAAACCGAAAGATTGCCCAGGATGGAGACTACTAGTGCAGGGCAATGTAGATGATTTTGAAAAGAAGAGGCTGCTCGACTTAGATGTCAAGCACGACGAGCTAAAGGCCCGACCACCGGCGGCCATAAAGTATAATTACGTCGATGGTGTCTTGACTTGCGCCAAATGTGCACGCACATTCAAAGCCAAGATCGGCTACATCAGTCACCTAAGAGCGCACCAACAAAACCCCCAACTATAACTTAAAAAAAAAAAATTTTTTTTTTAATGAAGTCGCTAGAATCTATAATGCAGTCGCTATGGCCGACACGGCTAGGAGGATACTATATATTTAACTATAGTATAGCAGAACTCTACTATAGTTAGCAATATATAGTCAAAATATTAGCAATATATTAGTCAAAATATACTATAGTTAGCAATATACGAGCTACTGTAAGTAACAGGGTGTTATTGCAAGTTTATTGCATGATACCTTACCAATTTTTACACGACTGCTCAAAAAAGGAGTGTTACATGTTTAGGATTCATGAATGTATGTTATCCGTTTCTTTATTCCACCATAACTGAACGCTTGAACCGATTTAGAAGTGTGTGGTAATGTTAGAATAGTTATGTCATCCCGCGTGTCAAAGGGTACCGCGACCCCTTGCTTTAAAATAATGAGAAACCGCCGCACTTTAGCTGTTTGACCTCGGTGCTCAAGTAATAAAGACTGTACTAAATTTCATGTCTTTAAAGGCCTTTAAGGTCTCCATTAATGGGCACTCCATTTGGTACCGCTCCACATCGGCGACGGACTAAATTATTGTCACACTCACGATCACTGCTCTGCGCGAAGCCATTCCATATTTTTGTCAGATATAACAACTGTTATACACTACAAGAGAATTTGTTAATCGTGTGAAGTTGTGTTAATCGATAATCGATATCGATATGGATAGTGAAGAGAAATGTTTACTAATGTCAGCTGCTGCTTGTAGTATAATTTATTTATTTATAAAGCAATTTACAAATAAAAAATACAATTTACAACAAGGGGCTCTCTAGACGAACAAGCATGCTTGACAAGCATCGCGTCGCGGGCTGGGAGGGTATCGTAAACCGCAGGAAATATGCAATTTTTTTTTTAATATTTACTAAAAAATCCTAATTTTGTAGTTTATACCAGGGAGTCATGTCATTAATCAATCAATTACTTCTCATTATTGTTAATCCCTGATATAAACTACAAAATAAGACATTTCTGGTAAATATTTTTAAAAAATATTTGCATTTTTTCTGCGGTTTACGATCCCCGCCCAGCCCGCGACACGATGATTGTCAAGCACGCTTGATCGTCTAGAGAGACCCTTAAACATGAAATATTTTTTTTTTTTTTTGATTTGTTTGCCTTGATTTAGGGACGGTTAACAAAAAAAAATATTTAGAAAAAATTAAAAGAAACAACTGAAAATCGAAATTGGTCATTTTGGGAAATAGGCCACTTTCAATAGATGGCGTTCGCGGCGATCCTATTGTTTGACAGCTGCGCCATCTTGTTCATTCCGTGCGATTGTGTAAAATTTCAAAAAGTCGAAAAAGTCGAAATAGTCAAGAGTCGAAAAAGTCATAAAAGTAAAAAAAAAAAAACGAAAAAGTCGACAAAGTCGAAAACGTCGGAAAAGTCGAAAAAGTCCAAAAAGTCGAAAAATGCAAAAAAGTCAAAAAAGTCGGAAAACTTGAAAAAGTCGAAAAAACCGAAAAAGTCGAAAAACTCACCGTACATGATTCGGTCATATTATAGATTTCAATTAATTGGATTTGGAAGGTTGATTAAGATCAATAAACGCTTATGAAGAGTTACAATCAAATCAATTTTAGGTGGTACGAAGTTCACCGGATCATCTAGTTAATTAATATAAAAGAATTGTAAAAACAAAATCACAAATAAAAAAAATCAAATTTTAAAAATACGGAATAAGTGAAATTATCAAAAACATGGCAAAAATTAAAAACAAAAAAGTAAAGCGTAAATGGACAAATATTGTAGAGTCAGAAATTGATAGCGGTATGACATCATGATGAGTCCTTTTCCAGAGACATGGTTCCCTGTACATTTCAGTCACCTCCAAAACAAACTCTTTCCCGACGTTACAAGAGTGTCCAACCATCACCACAGCGTCCGGGCGACTGAGCCTGTAAATGGTTTTAATCCTCTCAGGGAATTTTCGTTTTTATCTCGAAAACATTTTTTGCCACATTCACAATACTTTCCCTCCTGGTCGGTTGGTGGGCCGGGAAAGCAAAATAATGCAGGACTCAATCTCTTCTTTATTTGAAATTTCTAATGACTGAAAATGATATAGATGGCTAAATAAATTGCATTAGATTCGCCGACAATGCTATCTACGCCACCTGCATTTCGCCGGCGCAGAAGGGTTGCCAAAATATACTATGGAGTTGAGCAATCTAATACGCTTTATAATCAATGGTCTAACTTATAGTTGGGGAGCCAGCGACAAAAAAGTGCAAGAGTTTTGTAAAAGCTGATACTTTCAGATCAGACAGTATTTTTCATCCCATCTATTCGAAAAGGACGACTTGGTTCGCCTTTCAGTGCGCCCAAACTGGTGTTTTCTATAAGAAACTTTATAAGTGCGCCGCAATTATCTTTGCGGCTCACTTTTTGAATAAGTGCGCCGCACATTTTGAATTTGGAACATCTTGGTCTTCAGCGCCGAAGAAATCGAACGCAAATATTGTTTAAATAAAGACGGGCTGGTACGACGGACCCTAGTCGCGCCGCCGCGCCGGCTGAGTAAAAAAAAACAAATGAAATTAAAAACGCGCGAACGTCAATTGTTTTTGTCGCCCGCGTTTTCGACAATTTTCACGGATTGTAAGAAATTCATCGTTTTGTTTTAATTTAATTTAAATGTAGTTGATACTCTATGTTTTATTAAATAATAATATTACAATAAAATATGAGGCGCCTTTTATTTTCTCATAGAGGTGATGAAAAGTATTTTGACCATAGAATGCCGGGGTAGATAGCAGGCCAGATTCCGGGACACCTGGCGCTGGCGTACTAGGAAAGTTGTCATTTTAATTAGTACCCCCAAAGTGTTTTGGAAAAACTGAAATTAATCAGTAGACAGTGGATGCAATACAGAACTCGAAACAAATGGTCAGACTGCTTAACAATACAATGCGCGGCGTCAGCATTACTCCATACATGTCACAAAAATGAAGTCCCTTTAAATACACCGGAACGTATTTGTCGGTAACTATTACGCATCGTTCTAATGTGCCGCGCAATATAACGGATTTTTGTAGCATGTATGGAGTAATGCTGACGCCACGCATTCTATTGTTCATGTGCAGTCTAACCACATGTTACGAGTTCTGTATTGCATCTACTATGTACTGATTTTTTCAGCTTTGGGGGTCCCAAAGTGTGGCCTGCTGAGGTCTGTCTATCTCGGAGTCTGGACCTAGTATTTTATGGTCAAAATGCTGTCTGATCTGTATCAGCTTTTAAAATTACAAAACTGTTGCACTTTTAGTCGCTGCCTCTTGGACTACTAGGTGGCAGCCCTAAGCGAAGCCGCGAGCAAGCGTTCTGGAGATAATAGGTTCGGAATAATGTCATGCAAATTGTGTGCGCTATGCCGCATGCCTCGAAGCTCGTATGCGGAGTATGCATATGCAGAATGCACAGAGAATAATGGAGATATAATATGCATGTATACATCCTTTGCATTTCAGAGATAAGGCACATGTTCGCTGGTGTATTCAGGGGAAGTCGAGGGAAGCGAATCTTGTATGCTGAGGAAGCAATTAAGAAACAAACACTGGAATAGATGTCGAGTACAGGGTGTGCCAGCAGTGAGCACCTCAACTTAAAGAAATAAATTATTTGAACAATTTTGGAGTATTTAACTATTCAAGAGGCGGTTGAGATAAACTCTGATGATTGTTACTTTTGTGCCTGCCGTAAATATAACCGCAAAAATCAAAAGCTAATCTCTTATCCTGATAACATTTTATCAGCCATCCCCGTTCCTCATGGACCTGATGGGTCAGTGCCTTTGCCTCTAATTGCCTCTATATTGCTTCAGTCTCTTCAGTCTTCAGTCTTCAGAATCGCTACATCCAAGGAGTTCAAGGCTCCGATGCTGAATATAAGCCCTCTACAGCCGATTCACCTCAGCCTTTCTCCCAGGTTGAACTTAATGATCTGTCTAGAGATCTGGGCCTTTCGAATGAGGCAGCTGAATTGTTGGGCTCCAGATTGCGAGAAAAAAGTTATTGGCCAAAAGGAACCTCTTTTTATTATAGTACTTTTTAAATAGGATTTTAGCAAAAATATCGAAATGAATTTTACAGAAAATCCTGACGTGATGGAAAAAATGGAGGTCATATTTGAATTCCGCACACCAAATTACATAAAAAACAACGAAAACTTTTCTCATATTTTTCGAAAACTTCAATTGTGCAGGCTTGTGTTATGGTAAGAAATGACCATAACAGAGAATGTCTGTATTAAAAAAAAAGATACATATTTGACTGACAAATATCCGTTGTTTTGCGGGTAGGCCGTATACCGCTGCAGCCACTGCGTAGGTTATAACGGTGGTGGGGGGCCGGGCTCGGAGCGCGCGAATTTTTATCGAATTTTCTTCAGTCTACCCTTGAAAACGGCGGCTGCAACATCAACAAAACGTCGGGTGCTACAAATTTCACGCGGTAAATTCGTTTTCTATCCTATTTATAATGAAACGGTATACGTCTTAATCCGGGCGCTAATTGCGACATACTGACTATTTAAATATAGATATCGCATCTATTAAAGCATTCTACATAAGGCGGGAGAGAGACACAAAGAAGAGGAAGAATATCCGCAGAAATATTTTTATTTCCTTTCGAAACTTTATAGCGGTTCGTAGATTAGCGATGTTTACCGATGGGTGGCGCCATTATGTGCCAACCTACAAGTGGGTCAGAATCGTTATGTTTGGTGACGTCAGGCTGGTGAATTACTATGGGAAAGTCCCCCGAACCGTTCATTTTACATTCCGCTCTCGTGTACTGCTCTGTCTCGGTCACATGAACTATTTTCCGATTTTAATTCAAGAGAAACGCAATCGAGCCCAATGCCATTGAAAGTAAAACAGAAAAACCCTTTGCAACGAATTACGATTGATCAGCGAAAATTGCGGGAAAAATTCTTGAAAGCAGAATACCAATAGATACATCCATCAACTGACGAAAGATAAAGATTATGTAAGGATGACATTAAAACTTCCAGGTATCTTATCAAGAAGATATATTTGATTAAACCGAAATTGAATGAATCTGCGACTTGATGATATAACGGACATGACGGTCAGTCATGATATGAACCCCATTTTATTGGAGTGGTTGAAGTCAAGCACTGACCCTTTTACAGGACTGCCCAGCAAAAAAAAAGAGTGTAATGTGTTCAGGTTTCGTCTATGCATGATTTCCGTTTCTTTATTCCACCATAACTTCTAAAGTTTGAACCAATTTTGACCTGTTTGTTATTGATTTTTACCTGATTTACCTAATTTTATAAAATTCATTAAATAATTAATTAATCATGTATTCATGTATCTTATATATATAAAACAAAGTCGGGTTTGTTCGAACACTTATAACTCGAGAACGGCTGGACCGATTTTCATGGTTTTGTTGCATTTGTCTCCGTCCCGAATAGCAGAATAACTATTAAAAACATTGGAAAATTTACGAAAACATAAAATAAAAGAAAAAACATTTTCCCATACAAAATGTTCATGGGTTTCGTAACTGTCAAACAGTTTTAATGTTCATCCCGTCGATACGATAAACTCTCCCCTCAAATTAAAAAAAATATTTAAATAAAGGTTTCGAATCGACAAGATTATATCCACAATATTCGGACCACAATTATTACATAGTTTAATTCAATCATGTCATGCTGACACGCGATTGATATACTTAATTTCTGTACTTTTATTTTTATTTTTATGTTATTATCTTAATAAAGTAGTGAACTTAATATTTATTTTGTATTCATTGTATTACTTCCATAAAATCATAAATTAAGTTCAGCTAATCTGTAACACGACATTCATCGACCGTTAGGCGGTACGAAGTTCGCCGGGTCAGCTAGTTGATAATAACACGGTACATTGAAATTACTTGCGAGTTACATTATATAATAATGTAACTCGCAAATGTTTAAATTATATAATTTTATCGATGCTCTGATAGTTCCTAATACAACTTACGTAATTAATAGATAGGTACATACGTCTTCATCATTATTTCGCTAGCTGATAGTGACAGGATAAATATACTAAAAGGAATAAAAAACACGACAGTCGTTATAGAAAGTGAACTATTGTATTTATAATTATAATTATTACTATTTTTTACGAATTATTTGTGGTTTATGTATTTATCTATATAGATACATGTATATTTCCGGAACGTACTCAATAGTCATTTGACACTAAACACGATATATTTATGTTAATATATTTACATTTAGACACTCAGGATGACACTAACGATTCTAGCAATACCAGACACTTCTAAATAGGTTCAAGCTGTTAGACATTACGGTGGAATAAAGAAAAGGAAAACCTACATAAATGAAAGCTGAACACATTATTGGGAACGCTGAACACATCTTTTGTGGGATTTCGTGTATTTATAAACGAATTTACCGCGTAAAGATTATAACAGAATTAAGTGGTATTGTTAGAATCGCTATGTGATACCGAGTGCCATAGGGTACCTTAACTGTCCAGTGTATCAAGTAAGTAGTTGTCTAAATGTCCAAATGTCCAAATGTCAATAAATTAACATAAATATATCGTTTTTAGTGTCATATGAAAGTCTGATTGAGTACATTCCATAAACATACATGTATCTATATGGATAAATACATAAACTACAAATATTTCATAAAAATAAAAATAATTATGTAATGGCAGTCGTGTTTTTTTACTCTTTTTAATATATTAACTTGTTATCTTATTTATAAGGGGACTAAGTTAAAACTTTGTGGGACACAAGATGTTACCTCGAATACCATGTAATCGTTCATCTGGTTATGGTTCATAATATATGATTGCTATTATAATATTTTATATTTCATGTAAATATGCTTCGATTTCATAACGATACGATGCGGTAGAATTTAAATAAATATTACCATGTACCGCGAGCCGTCACAGCCTGGACACATTAAATTTATAATAGTCACATGCGCTTCTCGGAAGATCGTCACCGCATATTATTATGATTGTACGAAGAAGGCAGATAATGCTGACAGATTTATGGGAAATTGTCATTGTCTTATATTAAACATAAAAAATACAAAACGGCGTAGTAACTTTGGAAATTAGATAAAAGTAGGTGAACAGGTGAATGCGATTTAATAGTGTTATTTGCAGATCAGCCATACTTTTGTTACATCATAGGTATAGATAATTTTTAGATATATTTTTAGATATATTCATAGATATATTTTTAGCGCCGTATCGTATCACATATACATATTTTTAGCGCAGTACTATCATACGCCATATCTTCTCGTCGCAAATACCGCAAAGCCTCAATACGAAAGTATATAATCAGTGCGTATTGCCAATGATGACGGCACTGAGACGTGGTTGCTAACTATTGGCCTCGTATACAAGATCAAAGTCGCGCAACGAGCCATGGAGAGAGCTATGCTTGAGGTTTGACTGCATGATAGGATCCGAAACGAGGAAATCCGCAGAAGAACCAAGGGCACTGTCATAACTCGTAAAATCAGAAACTTGAAATGGCAATGGGCAGGGCCGTCTATATGGCTCGCAGAACTGACTACTGTTAGGGAAGAAATGTCCTCGAATGGCGACCACGAACCATCGATATATTAGTTAGATATGCCCTCAAATACAAATAAGTTGACTCCACATACCCTTTGCTTGTAAATCGGGTGACAGAGAGAGCAATAAATTGAACAGTATGCGAGAGAATAGCGGGTCGATATTCTTCGTGGCAGCTCTCACACCGGAAACGGTCGGCTGTCTGCCAGCGGATTGCGACCAAACTACTACTGGCCGGATTTCAGTAGTGGTTTTGAAGGAGTCATTTTCGAGCGCGACAGACCCATCTAGGGAATTATATATCGATGCCACGAACATGCAGACGCGGTGAAGGACGGCCCCCACAAGATGGATCGATGACATTGCCACGGTTGCAGAAGGTACTTAGGTGGATGGAGGCGGCTCAAAACCGTTCTTCATGGTATTCTATGGGGGAGGCCTATGTCCATCGGTAGCCGATGTGTGATCTGAGATCCTCATCGAGATTTTCAGATCACACATCGTCTACCGGTGTGAGGAACCGTTTTCCCGTTTTTTCTCACCAAGTCAATACCATTTGGTGGCGGCTTTCATTTTGCGATAATTAAAAATCCAAATTTACATGTCGAGTCAGTCTGCCGATATTTTTTTCGTTATTCCAAAAATAAATAAAAACTAAAGTCTTTATTTATCCTTTGAGAGGATGTTACTCAGAAATGCATTACATTCTTAGTCAAGAAAATATAAAAACGGTAGCTAACTCAGTGTTGCTTTTTTTGAAATTGACATTGAAATGATAAAGTCGTTTTCCAATATTGTTGTCTTATGCAAACCTAACATTTTTATCTGTTTTCATGATAAGGTGGGTAACTTTTAATTTTCTTGAATAGACGTGCTCGTGTTATTCGACTTTTCTAAATACTTAACTTAAAATCGACCTTTGGGTTGATAGCCCTTTGTCGCTTTCAGCTAGCGATTTATCAAATTCGAAAGAAAAATACAAATTAAAAAATATTCAAAATTATAGAGAAAATCTAATGTTCTTAAAAAATTATAGAATATTGTGTATGTTATATCAAAAGCTATACAGTGTAAGTTTTTAATAAGTGACACTCTTGCAGTGGGTGAATCAGTGCTAGCAAATAAGCATTTGGTATTTTGTATAAATATTTATTATAAATTTGAAAAAATTGACTGATATATAAAAGTTTGACAAGTGCTGATCGCGCTGCGCCATCTAGCAATAGGTCAAATAGCGCAAATAAACAATATATAAGCGAAATTAACCTACCGCTCTAGCGGTATATCTAAATATCTATTTTTTAAAAAACAATATTTTTTGAAATTCTCAAAAAAAAAAATGTAAAAAAATATTTTTATTTTTGTGTTTTTCCCAAAAAAATCTAAGTTGCTTGTTTGCTCGTACTGATTCACCCACTGCAAGGTGTCACTAATTAAAAACTCATCCTGTATAATAATGTATTATTTTTCCAACAAAATATAGAAACAGTATAAATAGGATCTGGCTGTACAGGCTTAGTCCTATACAGGCTGTTCGGTCTAGTTGGGCATTCGTTTAGAATGATCGTATGGGTTGTGTTCATTTCCTTATTGTTTATATAAATAGTTACAAATTATATCTGTACGATCACACTGTTAACTCTCAACCAAGATGTAACAAATAAATAAAATAAAATAAAATAAAAAAACATAAAAAACGAATTTGCCGCGTGAAGTTTGTAGCATGTGAAATTCACGCTGTAAATTCGTTTTTTATCTTATTTATACTGTCAAATAACCGCGATAGTCTCCGATTTCATATAGAAACAGTAGTTCTTTCATATATTTTTATCTGACCTGATATGACTTGGCAACACGTCCCAAACGAAAAATCTAAAGTCTAATCAATCTCTAAGGAGGCGATGTAAAGATAAAAAAGCGCGACTTACTGCCACTGGAAACCGCCGGTGATGCCCTCGCGAAGCCGGTCCTTGAGCGACCGCTGCCGGGCCGGTCCCGGTCCGGGCGGCAGCACGGCTTGTCCGGCCGGTATTGGCGGCAGCGTGGTCGCGCGCGGCGCCGACTCGGCCGCCGGCGCGGGCGGCCCGGTCTCCGCCGGCCGCCCCTGCGGCTGCTGCTGAGTCGCCATACCCTCTTCTTCTTCCTCCCGCGCCCTTACCTATCGCTGTCATTCGCGACACCACCCCCTACGACGACTCTTCTCTTCACAGCACATTTAGCCCCACCGCACATTTATACACGTACTTATAGTAACACTTAAAGCCACTACGCATTCCAGTACTCTCCGCTCCGCTGCAAAGAGAAAACAAAGAAATACATGCGGATTTTTAAAATAAAATAAAAAGTGAAACACGCAGAGCAAAATAAACGTATGGAAGCATGGAAGTCGGAAGCGCAATCAACACACCAATCAGATAATCTATAATAGCTGGACATTGAGAATTATATTACGATAAAACATCGATTAGAGCCGAAAGATAAGATTAAAAGAAATATGTGCATTAATGACTTTCGAAAATGACGACACTTACGGCGGTATTTTTTCAGTATCCGACATACAACATCGGCATACGAATATTTAAAAATAATCGTACGAGTATGTTACATTGATTTATCTTCCTTTTTACCACAAAGGTTATCAAAAGCTTGTAATTTGCTTTACCCCCTCCCCCCCCCCTGCCTCCCCTCCCTCGTTTTCTCGCTTACTGTTTTCTATCAAACAGAGTTACTACGAATGTAATCACAAAAAGGTTTTCAAAAATCGGTTGTCATCCCAAGACTGCCGGCAAGGTCCGATTTTATTTGAATATTTTAATACGAATCGCAACGTGTAGATGGAACTGATATTTTTTTTATTTTTTTATTTATTTGGTAATATACAATTATCTACAGTAAATGGACAAATAGAATTACAATGTCATAGCCGAGAATCCAATAGCAAAAAAAGTGATAACATGTTATGACAGAAACTGTTGCCAGTTTTAATATCGCCTATTTTAATATCGCCTAACTAGGCAATAACCTGTTCTAAGGCGGGCATTTAAATTTATTTAGTTATTTATACATATTTAATTTTCATTAAGACATTTAGTTATTTATACATATTTAATTTTCGATTGTACACAATAATTTCGTTAGCCGTTCGTGGTGAATTGTACGTATTCTTCATAGGTGTAAAAAATATTTTCTAAAAGAAACTTTTTAAAGGACTTTTTAAATATATTGTTATTTTTAATGTCTTTAATATATGGAGGTAACATATTAAAAAAATAGGGACCGGAGTATTCCTTGACTTGTCTCGCTATGTTTAACTTTGCACTAGGTAACATGTACTTTGATTTGTTTCTGGTGTTTATGTCATGAATATCGGTTTTTTATGGTCTCTTTTCTTGTATAAAAAACTACCAATATAAAAAACTAAGTAATGAAGAATATAGAAATTTGGGGGAATTTATACACTAAGACCTATTATTATTAATTCTTATGTGCTCGAAAATTGAATATGACATTCATTATATAAAATTGTTAGCCTTAACATAAACATACAAAAGATGCACAATTAGCTATAGTACTGGCCAAAGGAACGTTCCGGTGAGGCAATAAATCATTAGGCCGGCCAAGGCCCTTTTACTACCTACTTATAGGGATGCGTATAGCAACCTTCGCAGATTATCGATGGTGTTATTTATAATAATAATAATTGATTACGTTAGTTTTGAAGTCATTCTTAAGAAAAAAATCACAAATACAGATTATCGTAAAATATTATATTAAAGTAAAATAAATATGAAGACAAGGTTGTAACAAAATGTTATTTATATAATAAGGTACACACTGTATGCAATTAATTTATAACTTTATAATAACGTAAAAAGAAATAACATAATAAATATCAATGAATAAAAACATAAACAATAAGCTTAATTTGCATAGTTTTCGAAATTAATAATGACCTATGATATGCCGTGCTATGATAATCAGTTATCTATTAAGTACTCATTTAATAACTACCATCACATAATTAGGTCATTATTTAATTACTCTAATTCCAAAATAATTCTTGAACCGAAAATATTAATAAATATAGCAAATCGGTACTATAATAAATGCAGATGTATGATACTGTTTCATCGAGCAAGCGTAATTCATCGATAAGCAATATCGACATTATCCGCATCCTTGTTAACAGCTCGGTTTATTACCCCATCGGAACGTTCCTTTGGCCCGTACTTTAGTATTTAGATAATCATAATTGCTTAAAAAGAGTGAGACAGTCAAACCTAATTATATATATTTTTTAAATTAATAAAAAAAAATGGGATTCAAAATACAATATGAGATGAAAGAAATAAAATTGTTAACCATAGCCTAGTTATAATAAAAAATAATGTACACATAAAAAGTGTGTAAGTAAAAAAGTTAACATTGGTAAAAATACAGTAATATAATCAAACCTAATTATAGAAATTAAAATTAAGTAAAGAAATAAAAATGAGATTTAAATGAGTACATAATAATATGTACCTAAGTATTAAAATAAAAGAAAGTTTCGCAATGATAAAAGCTATAATAAAGACCAATAATGCCATGTGAATATAAATATTATGAAACCGGTTTTTTTACAAAATTTTATTCAATAACCATTACATACATACATACCATTCCGTACATACCATTTAGACATTTATACTCAATGCTCTATCTACTATAATCCTCCCTTCCTTCATTAACTAAGACGTAACAGATTTTTTAAATTGATTATAAATCGAAACATGTTCTAGAAATCGATTAATCTTCTCTTGTTATGTTCAATATGGCGACTTCGTGGTGTAACAGTATGGCAGCGCTCTGTAGATAGCGCTCTAAACACGCCTATACGGTATGAAATGATAATATATTAACAAACGAACATTAAAATAATTGGTTTTATTATTTTAATATTATTTACATAAAATCAATTTTAAAATTGGTTCACAGGTTTCAATACGTAATAATTACGCTTTTTACAGCTACTTTAGATAGACTAATAGATAGCGTTCTATCTCTCCGTATTATTTCTTTGATATAATCAACCTATATAAAAATATGCAATAGACGACCCCAATTATTTACTGTTATTTATTATTGTTTACATTTGTTAAATTATTGGGTTTTATAATCAATCAGTCCTTTATAAAAAAACATTCATAATTAATGTTACTATAGATGGCCAAATAAAAAGCTATTAGTTTCGCCGTACAATGCTATCAGCACCACATTCATGTCGCCGGCGCAGAAGGATTGCCAAAATGTACTATGTCGTTGAGCTACCCATCAGCTACCCGATCCTGGGTGAACAGCCGGGCAAAGGATGCCGTGGTCCGCGATAGATTCGGTATACACCGTTTCACCGCTTCGTAAGGGAGAGGACCGCGCAAGCGACCTCAGCGAAATGCCAAAAAAACAGCGAAAATTTTGAAGTTGTTTTGGTTTTCGCTTCCATATTTTTTAAGTAGACTAAATTTTCCACAATTTCTTACTGAGCAACGTATATCCCTAAGTTTCCGATATACAGCTCCGATATACAGCTTTTAGAAAATCAAACATAAAATAAATTCTTTGGAAATTCGAGGACCGACTTGGTGATCTGAGAGATTGGCAAAGATTGTCAATTATTATCGAAGAGCTGTATTTCGACAGCTTTGAAAATATGGTGATCGGATTATGCTTAAAATCATAGCATTTATTCAGCATTTAATCATACAATTATGGCAGCATTTAATAACATATAGTAAAATAACCTTATCAACAGGACGCATGTTTACAAGACATAGAGCAAAAACCATACCATGCAAACATTTTACCGCAGCTGGTAAAGGTCTTTCGGGCTGCAAACGTGGTCTCACTATTGGCACAGGTTTTAACATATAACAAGTAAATGTATTAAAGAAAACTACCGCTACAAAAAGTGAACTACTGTATTTATAACTATTTCTTTTACGTTTTTTAATGTATTTTTTTTGGTTTATGTATTTTTCCATATAGATACAAATATATTTTCGAAATGTACTCAATCAGACCTTTCATTTGACACTACACAAGATATATCTATGTTAATTTATTGACATTTGGAGATTTGGATATTTAGACAACTATTTACTTGATATTTTGAGAGTTAAGGTACCCTATGGCACTCGGGATGACATAACGGTTCTAATAATACAACATACTTCTAAATCGGTTTGAGCGCTTAGAAGTAATAGTGAAATAAAAAAACGGAAACACACATAGATGAATCCTGAACACCCTACGACACACGAGATGATATAACAATACTCATACTTCTTAACGGTTCCAACAATACCTCATACTTCTAAATCGGTTTGAGCGCTTAGAAGTTATAGCAGAATAAAGAAATAGAAAACACACATACATGAATCCTGAACACATTACACTCCTTTTTGTTGGGCAGCCGTGTAAAAAAAATGACTTATATGACCTTTTGCAAGGACGGATGTATAAATTGACAGGGCTACAAAATTAAAAATGCCAAGAAAAATCGCCAAAAAAAGCCACCTCTGCTTAAAATAATGATGGAATTCGTCACAGTTGATCCAGTTTCTCATTTTTTACAACATAACCTTTTTATAACGTCGTTCAGATCAAAAATCTGGTGTGAACCATGATTAGGCATTCGGGGAAAACCCTACAATAAAATTAATTAAATATGGAGGCATAGACAAAACCAGTTCCTCGTTTCGCGCCAAATTACCGCCATGTCCGCCGCTAAAAACATAGATAAAGCGGGTCGACGAGCGGCCAGAGACAACGATTGCGTTTGGCGCTCGTTTCGTCTTCCCTTATCTATAATCTATTCCCGGCTTTTATGGCGTTGCGACGCGGACATTTACCCAACCGCCGAGATATCCGAAATTCGCGCCAAAAGCATTAAATAGCATTTCTGTTTATTATGTAATCGGTCTATCCAGCTAGATGATTGCAGTGGCGATGTAGATGTAGATATTATCTAATAGATACAGCTCGATTATTATATCTAAAGCCCAAGAAAAACTTTTTGTATTAAAAATATGTATATATAGGACAAAAACGAATTTACAGCGTAAAGTTTGTAACATCCGACGTTTCGGCGATGTTGCAGCCGCTGTTGTCCAGGGTAGACTGGGTAGACAGGGCAGTCTACCCTGAACATCGGTGCTTGCAACATCGCCGAAACGTCGGGTGTTACAAACTTTACGCAGTGAATTCGTTTTATCTCTGTACTTTTGGTAGTGTACTCGGATCGGTCCATCTCATGATTCAACTCCTATTCAGAAGCCTCCTCGAGTGGAAGGCTATCCAGGGTAAGACTCTTGCGTCTCAGATCTCACGGCTGGTGGATCGGATTCTCCTAGGAGATTGCCTCCCAACGCTACTGGATGGTTTGCGCACCGTTCGGCAACGCCGATCGGTTGTGCACTCTGACTAATTGCTGAAAGAGTCTGATATACTAATTGCTGATATACCCTCTTCTATGCAGCGAAGGCGGATGTTAACCTGTCGTCATATCACTCGTGAAACAACCTATAGGCCACCCGATCCCGTGTGGCACTACAATTCAATTTGAATTTATCGCGGACGCCCAGGTCCGCGATAAATTCAAATTGAATTACCGCTGTAATACAACAGGTAAAGGTCACGCAAGCGACTTCGGACCCCAAACCAGTCGGGAGGATGGAGTTATCCTGAAAGTTAATTCCAGACGGAGATATCCTCCCAAAACTGGTAGTTAGGGGGCGAGGCTGTCCGCGTTCTTTTACCTTTCCCGGTGCCTCGCCATAATGCGTTGGCCTCTAACGGGCATGTTGGCCTAGCTAGATGGTAGATTCGTATTTAACGGCTGAAAGAACGATCACATACCCGTTATACCAGCCTGGGGTGACGGGTTCGCTCATTGAAGTCGACACCGCTCAAATGTACTTATAGAAATTTGGTAATTTTAGTAGTAGGTAATGTCGATAGCGGTGATTAGGGCTTCCAATCCCGAATCCCTTTACCGAGATCCTTACGGGATCTCAGTACCTATAGGCGAGATCAAAAAAATCAATGACGCGGGATCCATCATAAAAAGTGTTATTAGTGAGTAACTAAACGTTAAAAATAAACGTGTTTAAAGTTAAAAATATTTCTTAGAAAAAAAAACAAGAAAATAAATTTACTTTGCATTTTGGAAGTGTTTTCGCAGGAAACACAACATTCCCAAAGTGTCGTCAGCCAAACTACTTCGTATCTTATTGGCGAGATAACCGGCAGCGGAGAATGCCCGCTCAGCTTCTACCCTTGTAGCCACTACAGACTTTAGGGCATTGTGTGCTAGCGTTAAGTATCTACCCATCGATTCACCTGATTCATAAAGAGTCATCTCTTTATTTATGATGGTTTTGATAAGAGGAATTCGAGAGGGCGATGGACACATACTTGTCATAGCGGTTCAAAATTTGGTCTAGCTCTTATTGATGTCAGAGCTCGAGTAGCTGTGTTCTCTTCCGCGTTAGCAGCATCAACAGTTTGTGAACATTATTTTCAGCCACAACAGAAAGAGGTCATTTGTCATAATCAGCTTCGATGGAGGATGTCGAATTAAACTTAATTTTCTGAATTAACTGCTTAATTTCCCTTCGAATCACACTTTTTGGCAGAATAATTTTCAATCCCGCGAATTCCGCGGGATCTCGCAATCCAATCCCGCAGTGAGTGGGACTGATGAAATCATGCGGGATCTCAGCATACGGAGATCGGAAACGCTAGTGCTAGTTTTTATTAATCATCTTTTGAAAATGATATAAATATTTAGCGTATTAAGATAGTGGTTTGACGCTATTAGTTATTTCTTCTTCTTCTTCTTCATCAGCGCGTATTCGCCCACCGTTGGGCATACGCCTCTCCAATCACTCTCCACCCGGATCGGTTGTCCGTTTCCCTCATCCAGACTGGTCCAGCTATCTCCTTGATGTCATCTGACCATCGGGCCGGTGGTCTGCCCACACTTCTTCTGCCTAGCCGGCAGAAGTCTTCTTGCCGGCAGAATATCTTTATTAGTTATTTATTAACTGCCATATTATTATTCTTGAACAACCTAACCTATCAAAAAAATGTAAAACTGAATTGAAAAAAAACACAAAAATATTAGAGCATAGCTTAAAAATATGAGGTTGTCAGTTGGGATATTCTCTGATTTAAATATCAGTAATAGATGTTTGAATTGATCGGTCGCCAGGTCGCGATCTAAGTCGACTGATTTGACGAATTTTTATGAAATGTCCGATGTACCATCGCAAACATCACAATGGTGGAATCGCACATCGGTGTAGTTTGAATAAGGCAGTCTATTTTTTTCAATTATAAGTGTAAAAAAAATATCATTTTATTTATTTTCACTTGTGAAACTACAAAATAAAAAAAAACGGTGCAATTTTCGCCAGACGGTTAGAATGACATGACACCAGAATAAGAAAAATAAATAATGAAGAAACTTTTAAAATATAGATAATATCGATAGTTTCAACACTAGAATTAATAAATGGCTACTGGAGTCGGCGCGTTGTCGCGCTAAGTCTTCTGCGTTCACTTCACAGGAGATAGAACGAACATTTCGTTAAAACCTTCTGAGGTGACGGGTTCGCCCGTTGTATTTGACAACTCTAGTTGCTGATCCATCTTCGGATGCATCTTTGATGTGTAGAGGAGGCATAACACAAGACAGCCACCTATCATTTATTTCTACTGGCACCTATAAACTCCCATGTTTTGTATTTGTGCAAGCGATTGAACGAGGTCAAACGTTCGATACGATGAAATAATAATTATTATCGATCAAATGTGTAATAGTGCAGCTAACATTATCATTTCGATAGGTAATAATACAATCTGATTATCATAATTAAATCTCATACCAAACGATGCCCATGATTTGTATTTTTACTTTCTGGACCAGGAATGTAAGTATTGTGTTTCGTTTTTCAATCAACAATTTTCGAGATGAAGAAGGAAATATCCATTTTGACACCCCTGAGACGATTATGACCAATTCCAGATAGAAGTCTGTCTATATGTGAGTGTGTATTCTTTCACGATAGCGCCCAAGCGCTTAGCCCGTCGGACGCCGACAGTGCATATAGGCATTTTGCGTCGTTTGACAGATCCGCGCGTAACCGTTTCGGCCGGCCCCCATTATGTATTATATAAATATACTAGCTGACCCGGCGAATTTTGTACCGCCTAACAGCCAATTGATGTCGTGTTACAGATTAGCTGAACTTAATTTATGATTTCATGAAAGTAATACAATGAATACAAAATAAATATCATGTTCACTACTTTATTAAGATAATAACACAAAAAGAAATATAAAAGTACAAAAATTAAGTATATCAATCGCGTGTCAGCAAGACATGATTGAATTAAACTATTTACATATTGTGCAGCATGGGATGCACTCGGTTTAATTCTCTTCATTGAAGCACCTTGTGATATGCGACATTTTTTGTTTTTTTATCAGGCGGAAGAACAAATAAAGCGGATGATTTGCAGACACGTGAATATGCCACGTACAACTGAACATGAGAAAAACACGGATTTACATTTTGTATGGGAAAATGTTTTTCTTTTATTTTATTTTTTCGCCAACTTTCCAATTTTCGCTTTTAATAGTTATTCTGCTATTCGGGACGGAGACAAATACTACAAATTAAAAAAATATGAACGAGTTATAATAAGTGTTCGAGCAAACCCGACTTTGTTTTATATATATAGATATTATACACTAGTAACAAGATTAATTTTTAGGTAACAAGAGAGAATTCATGTTAAAACGATATTGTTAGTATTTATTCACAAAATCTAACAAAAAGTTGCTGCGCCGTTTGGCTATACGGCCCGGCCTCGTTGCGTTTTGCAATGCTACCAGTAACCAGTGGCGTAACCAAGCCGGTGCATTGTGCGGCGCACCGGGGCCCACGGTAGTTCGGGGAACCAAAATGGAAGTTTTTGTCTACGATCGACCTTACTTCTTAATCTGCTAGGAACCTAAGGAAGCCGGAAAAAATATATCAAAACTGATCGATGATTTTGCAGAGTGCAAATCAAAACGAAAACCACTCTAGAAATGTATGTTCATATTTTTTTATAATAATTACGTTATGTAGTCAATTTAAATATGTAGGCCCGGTGGATAAATATAATTCAGTAAAGCGTCGTATGGTAGTCATATTCATATAGGGCCAAATGTTCCAAACAATATTTCTACGTGATCTTGCGTATCTCGCTGAAGTTCTTGGAAACTTATTCCGCAACACGTTGAGGAAATTACCCCGAATGAATATGCTGCCACATCAGGATCTTTATATCACTATGCTGGAAAAAAATAAAAATGTTTCTTGCATTTTATTTATGTCAAGCACTACGGATATTATCGATTATATTTCTTGCTATTTCTTTTACAAAACTTTATGTTGATCTAATATAGAAACAGGTAAGTACAAATTCGAAAGTGAAAAACAGCTAATATTAAAGTGCTTACAGTTACAGTTGTGAGAGATTAGGGGGGGGGGGGGGGGTCGAAAGAACTAAATTACAGTCTAAGGGGGTCGCGTACGAGTTTTTTATAATTTTTTTTTACCAATAATCTAAAGAAGGTATCTAAAAAACGCAATCTAAAAACGGCTGACACCGATTTAATTAAATTATATTTTTGTTTTGTTTTCCCTTTAAACCCTTGCGTTAGTAAATTTTAAAACTAGAATCGCAAAAAAAGCTGACATTGACTGTTGCTCCCCGTAACCGCTCAATGAATAAGCCGCTGTCATCGAGTATTCCATATTTGAATATAGAATTAAGATCGTAATCGCAGAGGAGCCCATCATGTACTATAATTCCGAAATCTGCCTTTGCCTATCGCAGAGGAGAGGTTCGGTGTAAAATAAATGACAGCGGCAGTGAGCTCGCAGCTATTAGCCCGCGGTCTGTCTAGCAGTTAGTCACGGTGGCTTGGCATTGCAGTGCAAATTGCACCGTAACTCGCTGTGTGTTGACTTTAGTGACTGCGGCACGAGACTTATCTCCACTGCGCCATGCAGCCCGCACAGAACTGGAAGCCACACTGCGGTGAGAGCAAACCGACATCGCTATGGAAGCGCTTCGATAAGCGATACATTTTTTGACATTAAAACTGTAACGAAATCGTTATGTTTTGCTAATATTAGAAGTGGGATTCACTTCATTTGAACACACGGGTCTTAGTGGCCAAACTGCAACAGGGCTCATTAGCTTCCATATTGTTTGCGTAGACGATTTCAAGATATATATATATATATACTCCAGTGGATGGCGCGGTTGTTAGACAGTGTAACGGACCTTAAGTCCATTACATGCGATCAACAAATGCATCGATTTCCAGTGAAATCCACAGACACAATTCAGCTATTATTTTGACTAGTTATTGTTTGCGCAGACGATTTCAATATAATTATATATACTCCAGTGGATGGCGCGGTTGTTAGACAGTGTAACGGATCTTAAGTCCATTACATGCGATCAACAAATGCATCGATTTCCAGTGAAATCCACAGACACAATTCAGCTATTATTTTGACTAGTTATTGTTTGCGCAGACGATTTCAATATATATATATATATATACTCCAGTGGATAGCGCGGTTGTTAGACAGAGTAACGGACCTTAAGTCCATTACATGCGATCAACAAATGCATCGATTTCCAGTGAAATCCACAGACACAATTCAGCTATTATTTTGACTAGTGCAGCTATGAATCAGCACGATGAAACAATACTTTTACTCTGAATATTTTGGATTGCATCATTTCACGGCCTATATAAACCGGCGAAAAAGGAACCAAATTATCATTCCCGAGTGATCACCTTCCCCCAAGGTTGCGACGGCATATTCGGCACTCTCTCTCACGAGATAGGTCAACGAATCCGGCTCCTTGGTTTCCTTTCCTCATTCTCCCTGAGTCTCGAAGCATCAGTCTGTAATCCCACAGACTCGAGCCTTGCCCAGTACAAGATACTAGGAGCACACATACAATCCTCATCCGTATATCCTCGTAACCGCAGTCGCGCATCTATACACTCGCGTCAACGTAAACTATTCGGCAAGCGTTATAACTGGCAATATTCAAACCTTCGATCAATAAATTCCTTCTACTTCACATCAAAAACCGCCTTTCAATACGGAGATAACTCGTAAGTTGATACCACCACTTCACACCGAACAACCTGGAGTCTCGTGAGGGGTGGTCCCCCACGACAGAATGCTTTTATACTCCCAGCAAAATACACTCGATATCAATGTTAAAAAGTGTAATAAAATTTCTTTTACTCGTAATATAAGAATGGTTACTTGCGATTACACAATCATTGGTATTGACTGTTGACATACTATTGACTGTTGAGGCGGTACGATACCTTGGAGTGCTACTAGACAACAAACCCTCTTGATAAGGTACAAAGGTAACGCTCGCCGAAGGTGTATATTTTTCCGAAGGAGGGATTATCCCGAAGACTCGAGACCATAATACGATTTAGCAAAAAGCGACAAGCACATATTCAATTCAGATACAAAAGTGAGGGTCTGTGTTTAGTACACCCACGCCGCTAGAAACCAATTCCTGCACAGTGTGCTTTTGGAATAATAAAATATTAGCTATTAATTTCGTGTTCGCATTATCGGGAGTAATTAGTGATAGTGAAAATTAATGCATACCTAGGTACGACGTTATAATCAATATATCGTTATAAACATTATAATCAATATAAACGTTAAAATCAATTGAAAAGCACTTGAAGGTTACGGGAAATAACGATAAATGGCAACATTTCTAATGTTTAGGCAAATCCATTTTTAAAATTTACTGACTTTATAACGGGATAAATATAGAGGGATGAAAATTATTGCCGTTAAAAGATTTTAGAATGAAATAACCGCCACGACGTTTGTAGACAAACGCAGAAACTATGTATAAAAAAAAAAAAAAAAAAATAACAAAAAAACTATACTTACAAATACTGAAAATCAGGTATATAACAAAAAGGTATAGTTTTTTTTGTGGATTTTTTTCTTTCTAAATGTGTTTATAGTTTCTGCGTTTGTCTACAAAACGTTTGTATGTTTGTTTGTTTGTTTGTTTATACTCTTTATTGTGAAAATGTCACAATGGGCGGGTTTATTGTCATAAAACAATCTCTTACAACCAACCCTACTATGACGTGTTATATGTATATGTGCGTGTAACATGTGTGTAAGTGTGTGTCTTGTTATTGCATTCGATCGACAGAATTGAAAAATGCAATTCCGTTAATTTGATCCCAACGGAAAATGCTGACCCAGCCAGGAATCGAACCCGGGACCTTACAATGTAAGATCAGGCAACCTAACCACTATGCCACCGTGTCTATGCAAAACGTCGTGGCGCTCATTTCATTTTAACATAATTTAACGGCATTATTTTTCATCCCTCTATGTTTATCCTGTTGTAAATTTTGGCGCCAACGTGGGGTAGAAATATTTAAGTTTCTAAAAAAAATACCCAAATTAAACTTTCGAAAAAAAAGGGAAAACGTAGAAAGGTCATTGGACCTTGATCAGTATTTCCCATTACAGTTCCTGCTCAGCGTCAACCAGAGTGTCATCGAGGTTCCCCACCTCTTGACTTGACGGGAAATAATAATCAATGTCCAAAATGTCCATCGTCCTGCGTGGACCTTGATCGCTCTTTCCTGACACCCGTTTTCTTCTCCTTTCATTTAAGGAAAATTTATGATCTTTCTTCCGAAAATTATTCGATGTGACCAGTTATACAAAAACTTTCTGACCCGGTGCGCTGCTCGCACTGAATGGCGTCAGCCGCACCTTAGTGATCGTTGCATGGGAATTTAAGATCTGTCGATATATTTAAGATGATGCAGTGTGCGCCGCAAGCAAGCAGCGTCCCAAATTACGGCGTAGAAAATATTTCACGAATCCCACCCGTCCTCTTCTCCCCCACCCCCTTTTATCCTGGATGGGTGGTCTGTCTCCCTCTGGCGAGTGGGCGACTGTCGTTCCGTCCCGTTCCTGCGCGACCACGACCTCGCCCGCCGCCAACTGTGTCAGGAAGGCGGCCTAGAGGGCTCACGGAAGCCACCATGATACATGAATGGCTACATTGTTTTTCAGCGAGGGTAGGCAGCGGCATCGGCAGCATGGAAAAACACGAGCACTTGTGTGCGGTACGGTGGAATATTCCGCAGTGATTATTACGCCTTATCGCTAGTCAATAGAAATATCCAATGGCCGGGAGCATCGAAGACATAAGGTAGAGGCAGACTGAGCCCACGTACTCAACACATGCAACGCATTATGATAGTCGGGGAGGTAGTGAATATTTTTAGGACCTAATTTCCCAGATTGTATAAGTAATTAAATCTGGTCTATTATTGATGCTAATCAAGAAATTTCGAGTCTGGCGAGGATTATTCGACGGGTGGGTGGGCAGAAGGTGCATTCGAATTGTACTTATTTTCCCAGTTATAAATCCTGTCCATTGACTAGAGTCGATCATTAACTCAGGGTTGTGATGATTTAAATCGGTGATTAAAATCGCGATTTAAATCAAGTGATTTAAAAAAAAAACAATGATTTAAATCAATATTTTTTACTGCAACCAAAAACAGTGAACCTCAGCCAAAAAATGTCAAGGGACTTCCCCCGACATTAGTTGATAAACAAGTCATAGAGAAAACTGTCCCTATTGATTGGTGGATAGCAATAGATAATATGAAAAAATGTATAACCGAAGAAGAATTGGATATAATCAAGCAACTGCTAAGCATCCGCTGGGGTTGAAAGAATATTTTCGGCATTCAATTTGGTGCACAGCTAAATAAGAAATAGATTAGGCAACGAGAAGGCGGCTAAATTAGTCTTCCTTTTGAAAAAACTAATTTCGAAAAAATTACAAAATCAATAACATCTAAGTTACTGTTACTAATATAATAATGTAAGTATAACGTAAATATAAGTAAGTGACTGCGACTGCGGTGAAACCCATATGGTTTCATTTATGTTAATTTATTAATTTAAACACCCTTTTTCCTTGTTCACTTCTTGATGAATATCTATTTTTAAATCTATTTTTAAAAATTGATTGAAAAATGATTTTGATTTAGAAGAAGTAAGCACTCCTTGATTTTTGTACATTTTTAAATTAGTTTTTGTTAAATAAATGGCAAATAAATATGCTACTGTATTTTTACTTTTTAGAAGAACTAATATATGTTGATTTTTGTTAATGTTATTAAAACATATTTAAATAAATAACAATTGTATTGTGTTTTTCCTCACTTCCAAATTTAATAAAATACAAATATTTAAAAAAACAAAAAAATCAGATTTAAATCAAATAAATCCGATTTAAATCAAATTAATCCGATTTTGTTGATAAAAAAAAACATGATTTTTATCAACCCTGCATTAAATGCACAAAAAAGCAATCTGGCTTATTTACAATGGAACGAAGCTAGTCGGGCGGAAACATTTCTACAATATAATTACAAAAACGAAAAAAAACGATGTGATTTACGGATAAGTCGCCCTTATTTTGACAGGTTTAAAATGTTTTATACAAATTGATATTTCCACAGAATTATATTTAAAAAAAAACGAAAATGTATTCTTCTAATGGGTTGTTTTTCGGACCGAAAATACTAGACATAAGCCAACTTTAAAAACGGTTTTAAAACGCCTGGTGCTAAAAAACTTCACGCGGTAAATTCGTTTTATCAAGGTTTTAAAACGGGTTTAAATTTTATTCGCACGCAAGCAGCGACATTGTTCCCTGCAAGATATCACAATATATAGTGCCCAGGAGATCTGCATCGTTGAGACAACGCCATCATCATTACCTTGCTCCGAAACAATTGAAAATTTAAGAGAAACACTTCTATATTTCAGGACTGAGACACAGGGCTAAAAAATACCTCATTCAGAGGTTGATTAGTATAAGGAAAAACGGAAACTGAATGTATCTTCATGATATTTCAAAAACAGCAATGCATTAAATATACACATATTCACATCTCTAACAACATAAATTTGAATTCAGATTTTTATTTTCATTTAGTAATATTGTATATTTGGATTTATTTTATAATTATTTTCGACTTCTTTATTATTTAATGACTATTTTGATTTTTAAATGGTTATTTTGTTGTTTTTTTTTTTTTTAATTTACTATTTTTCTGCATAAAAACCGCTTCTATAAACCACAATATATATTATCTGGTATATTTTAAACAAGTATTGTTATTGGAAAAAGTAATAAAAAAAAACAAAGATTTACCTACGTTTTGTATACGTTTGTATAATAACCCAAAGGCAGGGCGGTTAAGGACCATATGACATGTGTCCCATAACTTCAAAAATCATTTTATAAATTATGGAATAACAATAATTTATAAATTATATTACTTTCCTGACGACCTATCGGAAAGGAAAGTATTGTGATCGCGCTAAAAAAAAAATTTGAGATGAAGATGGGAATATATATTTTGAGACTCCCTGCGACGATTGAGACTATTTCCAGACCGATCTCTGTCTGTATGTATGTCTGTATGTCTGTATGTCTGTATGTCTGTATGTATGTATTCTTCCACGATAGCGCCCAGACGCTTAATCGGATTGAGCTGAAATTTGGTATATAAGCTTCTGTTAACCGTCGGAGGAACCCATTAGTTTTTGGAGTCCCCACGCCCTACGCTTGTGGTACCTCCCATACAAATTTGGGGTTCCCGGCGAAAAAATTGTTTCCGCGATAGCGCCCAGACGCTTAATCTGTCTAAGTTAAAATTTGGCATAGAAGCTTCTGTTAACCATCGGAAGAACCTATTAGTTTTTGGGGTACTTACGACCAACGTTTGGGGTACCTGCCATACAAATTTGGGGTACTAGAGTAAAAAATGTCGCTGTTTTTTCGCACCTCCCCGGATACTAGTCAGGAAAGTCTTGGGGTGACACAACCGATTTTTTTTTCATGTTATTGAGACATCAGAATCTTAATATTGGCAAAAAAATATTGTTTGAAAATATATATATTGTTTTTTTAAACAGCAAATGACCAAACAACGGCGATTTTAAATAAATTAATAAAATTTTTATCGCTACTTTATCAATTTAAATCTTAATTTTTCAAATACGTATTGACTCTTATTAAATTAATAAAATCATATTTAATAATATACAAAAATGTGTATCTCTTATAGACCACAGGATCACATATTACTCATCAATTTATACAAAATCTATTAAACCAATCTTACATGTTATTTACATCGTTTTTTAATCAAAGGGTTAAAGCCTATATTGTACTCGTATGCATGCATGACACGTGGCAATAACGAATCGGCACCATAATTTGTGTTACGCTTAGGGACGTGAGACAAAAATGTATCGCGTGTAAGTCGAGAAGGCTACAAAAAAATATAATTTATTTCATTACTTCATAAAATGTAATTTTGATGTGGCTCTGTACTAAGATTGCCCATAGTGCGACGAGACGCGAAATTGCACGAAACTCGGATGGTGTACTCACGGGCAAGAGAAAAGTAGGGTAGGTAGAAAGCGGATACTACATTGTTCACCTTGTCCGAGGGTTCGACGGGAATTTCCTCGGTGGAATGCCGAGCTCGAGCTCGAGGGCGGTCGAAGAGCCATTCGATAACCTTGACAAACTTCCTAACTCGAGCAGGGTAGGTATAGGTAAAAAGATAAAAATCAACATTACATACACGGTATCATCATTGATTATATGCCGTATTAGATTGCTTAGCGACGTACCTACTACGATTTGGAAACCAATATTTTATTACGAAACGTATAGATGATACGACATAAAATATTCCGGGCCATATTACATTAACAAACTACCGGAAACATTAAAATAATTCAAGTAGAAAGATTATTCAAAAAATTACTAAAAGAATTCTTATTAGAAAAATCTTTTTATTCGATCGAAGAGTTTGTTAATTTTAAGTGATTTATATATATTTTTTTGTCAATTTAAGGTAGCGTTTTTCAATTAATTAATTTTATTTATTTATTTAATTAACTTAACACTTAATTTACAATGCATATGTATCACTAATACCCATATCAATACAAAATATTCATATTATTAAAATTGAACACGGCCGATATGAGCATGTGCATTATCATGTATGTACTGCTGCTGCCCAACTGAGTGCCAGGACTTGTTCCAAGGCAGCGATCTCTCTAGTTTTATATTCACGTAGGTATATTCGGCAATTTGAAAAAGAAGAAAAAAGAAATATATATTACCGTCACCATTACAAATTATAACTAATAATCACTAACTAATGGTCACAATAGGAAATATTTAAAATAAAATACAGGTAATAAATAATCGTGTTAAATAAAATAAAATCAAAATGTCAAATAGTAACCAAAATTAAACAATAGTAACCAAAATTAATGAACAAGTAATAGTAATGAAAAATATTTAGTTTTTTTCTGATTTTATATTATTTTGATTATTTTAATTTGTGGTTTTACATTTTAATAATGAGTATCGCTAGTATTAAAATGTTGCATATCGACATATCATAAAAACAATAAAGAACTTTGAACTATATGTACCTGGTGATCAATTTGGATATTGTAAAAACGGACGAATAAAGTGTAATTTAAATGTCCCTAAATATTATGTTTCTACAATCTGTTATTTTTTTTTAAATAAATAAATAAATGAAATGAAATGATGGCACTCATAGTTTCTAAAATTTATTAGTATGTTCAATATGGCGACTTTTATAATATAACAGTATGGCGGAGCACTGTAGATGGCGCTCTAAACGCGCATCCTATACGGTATACAATAATAATATAATAACAAACGAATTTTTAAATCATAGCTCTTTTTATTTACATAAAGATTTCAATGTTCAAATCAAATCAAAATGGTTTTATTCACAATAGAATTTGTAAACAATTTGTAAAATATCTGCTTTGTGACGTCAAAATATCATCATCATCATCATCATCATTTATTCATTCCATAAAAGCATTTCACAATACTGAGGAACATGTCAACTTTTACAATCATAATTTACCGGATGATAAAACCGCTTTGATTAATTAAAAGGAAAAAAATAATTGTAATCAGAGGTGATTACTTAAAAATAGTCAAATTTACAAAATAATCAATAATCAAACAAATAATAATCAATACCATAAAAAGAAAAATTCTGAAACATGCGTAATTAAAAACAATGTCAATAAAATCTAAAACTTAGATCGAAAGTATAGTCATAATAATATGGATATTTATAATCAAGCAATTGTGGACGCAATATCATAAAAGTCGTCCAGTTTGTAAAGGGCATGTTTGACTAACTGATTTTTCAAGCAGATTTTATATGCTGCCATCTCAAGTCTTTTCGTTGATGATGGCAAAGCATTGAACAATTTAAAACTTATATATAAAAATGTTTTTTGATATTTAGTCAAGCGTACTTTAGGCAATAACACATTGTTCTTATGTCGCGTATTATGGCTATGCCGAGTGGAGTGAAGCTCGCAATTTAAAATATTCTCGTTGGCGTATAAAAGGCACTGATATATGTACATAGACGACATGGTAAGGATACCAGCTTTAATAAAAAAAGGGGCGCAATGTGTTTCTCTGCTTACACCAAAAATTGTCCTAACGGCTTGCTTTTGTAGCACAAAAATGCGATGGGTATCGGTTGCATTACCCCATAGTAGTATCGCATAAGACATCTTTGAATGGAAGCAGGAGTGATACACATTGATCGCTGCACGTTCGCCAGCCAGAAATTTCACCTTTCTTATAGCATAGACTGCCGATGACAAAGTTGCACACAAATTATCGATATGTTGATTCCAGTTTAAATTTTCATCTAAAGTGATCCCTAAGAATTTAGTATTTCGGACAATATTTATGAAATACAATTTATGGTTTATATTATAGATTTGTCATTCAGCTTACATTCCAAATACTTTATAGATACTGGATAGGTACATTATATAATCATGATATAAAGTAATATTTAACAAGAGAAATATTTTAAAATAACTTAAAATATAGGTACAGTTAGAATTTAAAATAGTCATAATTAACAACAATAGTCAAAAAGATAAAAAAAGAAAAAAAACAATATACCTACATAGTTAACAAATTTCAATAAAATAAGAAAAAATATTAAATCTCGATTTTATAATCATTCCAAAACAAAAAATATCATTTATAATATCTACTACTTTGTAGTAAGCCTTCTTACATAGAATATCTTTAATTTTACTTCTAAACTGAGTGTCTGATAGACCCTGTATGTCCTCTGGAATTTTATTATAAATCCGTAAACAGTTTCCCATGAAACATTTGCTTAGCTTACTTAGTCTAAATGTTTTCACTATATATTTATTTTTGTTTCTAGTATTGTATTTGTGATTGTCACAATTTTTGAATAATGAGATATATTTTTTTCGTACGTGCATGTTTAATTTGGTATACAGGTTTAAATACCCTACGTAATAATTACGCACTTTAAGTTTAGATAGACTAATAGATGACATTCTATCTCTCCGTATTATTTGTGTGATGTAATCAACCTATATAAAAATGCGATAATGGCACTAACAATTGTATGTCATTATTTGTTATCATAGGTTAAATTATTGCGTTTTTATTATGAATCAGTCCGTTATAAAAAAATAAAAAAAAACGATTGTGTCACCCCAAGACTTTCCTGTCAAGTAGCCAGGAACTTAATAGTCATCTGAATATTATAATTATAAATCCTACCCCTTCCCCTAACCTAGCGCCACCCTTTAACCCCCCCCCCCCCTCCCTGATGATGAAATCAAAATCGAAATCGAAAACGAAATCGAAATAAAAATTGAAATCTAAACCGAAAATCTTTTCTCACATATAACTTTATTTATATTATTTTATATTATATTTTAACATATATATTATATTTATTGCCGATTATATAAAGGAATTGCATTTTATTTATTATATTATATTTTATTATTTTTTAAATCTTATTTTTTATTTTTTTTATTTTATTCTGAAGGCCACATTTTAGGGCAATTTAGTGTTATTAGCTTTTTACTAAAACTTGTACATTTACGTAATAATGCACTTTAAGTTTAGATAGACTAATAGATGACATTCTATCTCTCCGTATTATTTATGTGATGTAATCAACCTATATAAAAATGCGATAATGGCACTAACAATTGTATGTCATTATTTGTTATCATTGGTTAAATTATTGCGTTTTTATTATGAATCAGTCCGTTATAAAAAAATAAAAAAAACGGTTGTGTCACCCCAAGACTTTCCTGTCAAGTAGCCAGGAACTTAATATTCATCTGAATATTATAATTATAAATCCTACCCCTTCCCCTAACCTAGCGCCACCCTTTAACCCCCCCCCCCCCTCCCCGATGATGATGATGAAATCAAAATCGAAATCGAAAACGAAATCGAAATAAAAATTGAAATCTAAACCGAAAATCTTTTCTCACATATAACTTTATTTATATTATTTAATCGCATTTTATATTATATTTATTGCCGATTATATAATGGAATTGCATTTTATTTATTATATTATATTTTATTATTTTTTTAATCTTATTTTTTTATTTTTTTTATTTTATTCTGAAGGCCACATTTTAGGGCAATTTAGTGTTATTAGCTTTTTACTAAAACTTGTACATTTGTAAGCAATCAAGCAAACTTAATTGTAATATTAGAGTCCTGTCCACCCTAGAACGGGCTAGTCCCAGTTGGGTGACAGAAACAAATAAGCAAAAGGTTAAGGTTTTGCCATTCGGTTCCTGTTATTTTTGTAAGCTAATCAATGTTTTATAGTAATTAATTCTTAAATAAATAAATAAATAAATAATAAACCGAAACCGAAATCGAAAACTATCGAAAACGAAATCGAAACTCGTATGGAAAATTTTGGGTCTCTGCTGATGGAAGG
Source organism: Micropterix aruncella (assembly GCA_944548615.1). Lineage (NCBI taxonomy): Eukaryota > Metazoa > Arthropoda > Insecta > Lepidoptera > Micropterigidae > Micropterix > Micropterix aruncella. The sequence goes on from OX155968.1 coordinate 5,588,560, forward strand.
GTGTCATAATTTAATGCGTATACAAAATTCTGGGTCTCTGCTGTTGACCGTTGAGGAGTTCCCTCATCGGGAGCCAACACAGGGTTCATCAGCCATGTCATGGTGGAACATGGAAGGGGCTGACATAATTGAATGCGCATACGAAATTTCGGGTCTCTGCGGTTGACCGTTGAGGAGTTCCCTTGTCGGGAGCCAACCCAGGGTGGACGGATTTCACCACAATATTTTCAGCTCATGCCATGACCAAATGATGCACGCATTACAAATTTCAGCTCAATCGGATGAAGCGTTTCGACCCTATCGTTGGAGAATACACACAGACAGACGCACAGAAGTGCGTTCACAATACTTTATTATCGATGTTATTATAGATAGCCAAACAAAATGCTATCAGCATCAATGCTATAAGTAAATTAATATTATCATTGATTATATAGGCTATAACATTGCTCAGTGCCATAGTACATTTTGGCAGTTAGGATTTTACTGCGAAGCGCAATGTGTAGATGGCACTCATAGGTCCAAAGATTGATTAATTTTCTCTTTTTTCAGTATCAAAATAGATGGCGTTCTAAACAAACCGATACGGTATCAGATCACTAAATAAAATAATAATAAAATTACATATAAATATTTAAATCGTAGTTCTTATTATTTTAATAGTAAGTGTTTACATAAAAATGACTATTTTAATATGGTATACATGTTTAAATCTATGTATACAAATAAAAATTAAATGCTGTTGGTTGGTATCCGCATAGTAGGTAGAACGGCTTCCCCGATTTGGCTATTTTTTTAAATGTTTTTAATATCAAAATAAGATCCTAACGCAAAAGAAAACTCAAAAAATTGCCTGGTAAATGGACAAGTTCGGGAAAAAACTGAAAGTGCTTTTAATCACGTTTCGAAAATTGGATATCCGTAATTCTTTTTTTTAATAGGAGCAACATATTAGGTTGATTCTTTTTTTGTTTTGATCGCTATGCTCTCGAGATGAAAATAATTCAATCGAATATATTTATTTGAAAAAAAAATCCGGAAGATCTTGAGATAAATCCGGAAAAACGAATTCCAGCCTAAATTAAAACTAAATTCATTTTTCTACTTTTGTTTTGTTTCGACAAAACAAATGTAGCTATTATAAGTGGAATGGAGTTTGTGGGGGGGCTGGGGGGGCTGGGGGGGTTGGGTCGAAAGGGTAGATTTTGGGGTGGGAAGGGGAGCCAGGGGGTTGGAGTTGGAGGGGGAGGAGTTAAGGGGTTAAGGGGTTTCGCGCGGGGGGGGGGGGGTAGAGGGGTGTCTGATTGCCGGGAAAGTCTTAAGGTGACACAAACATTTTTTTAAATACTGACAGGACAACGTCTGTCGGGTCAGCTAGTACATAATAATTACGCGTTTTACTTAACGTTCAAATAGACTAATAGATGGCATTCTAATCTCTCCGGTTCAATTATTTCTGTTTCACATAACAGCCTGATTTATATGTATAGGTGACTTTAAAATTAGCGACATCCTTGAGCTGAATCAGTAAGAGCAAATAAGCAACTTTTAATTAAAAAAAACCAAAAAACACAAAAAAAATTATTAAAAGGTAAATGTTTTGAGATATAGTACTTAAAGAGAAAAGTACTAATTAAAAACTCACCCGTATAGGCTGATTACAATCAACCTATATAAAAATACGATAGATGGCACTAATAACTGAATGTTATGATTGTTATCGTTGGTCCAATAAAGAGGTTTTATATCGAATCAGTCCTTTATCATTAGTATTATATTAAGATGGCAAATAAATTGCTATTGATTATTGATATCCAAATAAATTGCTATCAATGCTATTAACGCCTTCTGCATGTCGCCGAAGCAGATGGGTTGCAAAAACTTACTGTGGCATTGGGCAATCTGATACCCTTTGTAATAAATAATATTATTTAAAGTCGATTGATTATCTGCATCTCTCTTTTTCCTTTAAAATTGCCGACTGCTGACTCCTTTCGGCTTCTGTTCTACGCAGAGCCACTCTTCATGTACAGCATGGTTCATAAATTGTTTCACCGCGCTGCAATTCTGTAGGCGCACATTAACGTGCCCATTACCTTTATACATTCAGCCCTCGCCCGGCGGGCCGCTTGTAATAATTAGTGAACATAATTTTGCTAACACTCTACTAAGCGCTTTCGTCGCGCGCAGAGGGTGTGAATACGCAATCAAAATTTAAAACGCCAAAGAAAGTTGTTTGGAGTTTAAGTATTTAGGCCATTTAGGGATCTTGCATGGTCGCAGGTATTCCGGAGTAATTCTAAGCGTCTTTCTGAGCAGCTATGGCATTCCATCCTTCTGATGGATTAGCGAGATGCAATATTCTATTATTTTCTCTAGCCAAATCGGTGACAGCATTGATTATATAGCGTATTAGATTGCTTAATGTCGTACTAAAACTTGGCAAACAGGATTTCACTAAGGGACGCAACGTGTAGATGGCAGACATAGTTCCCAAAAATGGATTAGTCTTCTATTATTATGTTCAATATGGCGACTTTCGTGGTATAACAGTATAGCGGTGCACCGTAGATAACGTTCTAAACAGGCCTACACGTTTTAAAATAATAATAGATTACCGAGCGAATTTTTAAATAATAGCTCTTATTTATCTATATATATAAATATATATATATATATATATATATATATATATATATATATATATATATATATATATATATATATATATATATATATATATATATATATATATATATATATATATATATATATATATATATATATATATATATATATATATATATATATATATATATATATATATATATATATATATATATATATATATATATATATATATATATATATATATATATATATATATATATATATATATATATATATATATATATATATATATATATATATATATATATATATATATATATATATATATATATATATATATATATATATATATATATATATATATATATATATATATATATATATATATATATATATATATATATATATATATATATATATATATATATATATATATATATATATATATATATATATATATATATATATATATATATATATATATATATATATATATATATATATATATATATATATATATATATATATATATATATATATATATATATATATATATATATATATATATATATATATATATATATATATATATATATATATATATATATATATATATATATATATATATATATATATATATATATATAGATATATATATATATATATATATATATATATATATATATATATATATATATATATATATATATATATATATATATATATATATATATATATATATATATATATATATATATATATATATATATATATATATATATATATATATATATATATATATATATATATATATATATATATATATATATATATATATATATATATATATATATATATATTTATATTTGATAAGGTTTTGTAAATAATCCGTTCATAGGATGATGATTCGCAGTAAAATAAAATTAGTAAACGCTACTTGAATAGCAGCGAAGGAAATCCCAGCTTGGATTGGGAAACGCTTATGTTTGAATGAGATATACTTACGGATGTGCACGACTTTCGATTGTGCATGTTAGTTTATGGGTCCCTTTACCGTCGACGAACGATCACTCATCATCCATATATCTCAAAAATCGAGCTTTTTCCTTTTTGCAACACAAAATGCCTCCAATTGAGGCTAATTAAAGCGAAAAAACTAAAATAAAACACTTTGATCACATCGGCAAAGGCCGTTTCATAAATGGAGGATGACGTATCGAAATAATTCAAAATTTCGTACGTTTCCAACATTTAAAATATGACATTATTATAAAACGGCACTTAATACTGGCAATAATAATAAACGGCAATAATAATAAACGTGAACTTAATATTTATTTTGTATTCATTGTATTACTTTCATAAAATCATAAATTAAGTTCAGCATCTGTAACACGACATTCATTGATTGTTAGGCGGTACGAAGTTCGCCGGGTCAGCTAGTTATTTACATAAAGATGGTATGCTACTTATTTATATAAAGGTTACTGTTATATATTTACATATAGGTTGTTTTATTTGCTATACAGGTTTTAAAATACGTAATAATTACGTACTTAATTACGTAAAATAGTTTAGATAGACCAAGGCCTCATGTCCACACACGTTTCTTTCGCCGTAAAAATCCACGGTTAATTCGTTGTGTCTAGGCGCGGTCTTCAGTGGGGTATGGATCACTAAGAAAGCTTGCCCGCAGACACTTAGGAAACACGGCACGGCGCCGCCGCCGTAGCACCGTAATTTCCCCTCGGCGAGGCGTGTTTATTTACGGCGAAATTTTCATCAGTGTTGTATGGCAATGTAGGAGAGCATGTCCACGTCACCGAACGTTTTCACGGAAGACAGTTATTACGTCATCTTGAAGTTGTTTACAAAATGTATGTACTGTACTTTACTTAGCGCCGTACGGCGATAAAACCGTGCAGTGGACAAGAGGTCACGTTTTCTTCTACGGCCCGGATAACGAGCCGTACGTTTAAAAAAGTGCCGTGGACAGGAGGCGTAAAGCTTCTTGTCCACACACACCTCTCTTTCGCCCTAAAAATCCACGGTTAATTCGCCGTGTCTAGGCGCAGTTGTCAGTGGTGTATGGATCACTATGAAAGCTTGTCCACAGACACTGCAGAAAAACGGCACATCCGTGTTTATTTACGGCGAAATTTGTATCAGTGTTGTATGGCAGAGTATGGGAGTTTTGTCCATGACACCTCATACGCAGCACAAACCCAAGCATTATGTGGGCCTTCTCTGTCACTTGTGCCTTCTCCGTGACACAAGTGTCACGTGTGTCACATGTGTCTCTGGGCCTTCTCTGTCACATAAAAATGGTATTTATAAAACATGATGTTCAGAAAAAAACGTAGACGTATTAGAATAGACCGCGGGAGTGCGAAGGTGGACCGTGAGTGAATGCGTAAACGGAATCCTTGTCTAGTTGCGCATGCGCGTTTATCCATAGCATAGCAGACTTATGGCGTCGAAGCGTTGCCATAGTGATATATAAGCGTTGCTATAGTTATATATTTACGTGTGTACCGTGCATGCGCGACAAAACAAGGATAGAGGGAGTGCCATATGCTGATGTCTCTTTCTATTCTGCTAACGTATCATCAGGCTGGTCGCGCGGTCTAGTATTTATACGTCTATGGAAAAAGTCAGTTGGTTCACTCCATTCTAAGATTTTTATAGTATTCTAATAGTATTTTCTACTACATTTGTAGTATTTTCCGTGGTATCAAAATTTTGTTTTTCTAATTTGATGTATTATTTTCCTAAATGCGAAAAAGGCTTCGAGTGCAAAGGCTTATACATTTTCTACTTAGAATTTCGATTAAATGATTTTTTCTATCTATTATAAAAATGTGATTGCAATGATCCCTTGACGCGGGTCCCCTAAAAGGCGTGGGGCCCATAGGCCGGTGCCTACTTGTCCTATTAGATAATCCGTCGCTGGCTACTTGCCGGAAAAGTCTTCGAGTAACATAACCGCTTTTTAAATTTATTTCTCGTCCCTCGTATTTAGTGATAAGATTACAGGACACTTCCGCCCAGCTCAACGTCGGTAATGAGAGTGAGCGTTGGAGCGTTACGACAGCTAGCGCAATTAGTGGCGCTAGAGCGATGACGTCAGCAAAAGGGGAGCGTTGCGGCCGCTAGGACCAGAGCGAAGATTGATTGCGTCGCGTTTCGCGGACGAGCTGCTCTCCGGCAACCGATTTCACGCCCTCGCCATCACGTATGTGCCAATCATGTCAGCGTGTGTAGCTACAAGACATTTATGTAAGTGATCTCGATTTCGCCCTTTAATTTGTGAAGTAAAAATCGCCCGTACCGTTTCGAACGTGAAACCGTCGAGCGTGAAATCGGCGTGAATCGACGGCCTTGAGAAAAACGTCCATAAGTTATAAACCAGTATCAACTAATGTATATATTTAATTATAACTAATATTAAATAACTAATATTAAATATATGACCAATAAATTAAGTAGTTCGAAAATGTTTCTTATTATTCACATATAAAATTGAAAATCTAATTATTTTATATAATATTATTAATTTATTTTAATCATAATCAAGGGGCCGTCCACATATTACGTAATCACCGAGGGGGAGGGGGATTAGAGCTGAGGCTTACGCTTGATTACATGGGGGGGGGGGGGAGGGTGCCTGTCCTGATTAGGTAATCAACTTTGGTCACCGCATCACCCTTTTTGGTCTAAACCTGCACATGCGTTTATAAGGTGCTTTTATAAATACATTCCCTAATATTCGTTTTTTTTAATACCGTCTTTACAGCCACTGCGGTCTGAATATTGAGATCTGTAAAATAAACCAAAGAGTTTGAGATTTTGTAATTACTTTGAATTAATAAATTACATTTTCGAAAGCATTCTAAAAGGTTGTTTTTTCACTTACCGTCTTCAAACACTTTACAAACGATTTCACGATTTTTCACATTTTCCGCAAATTCGGTTGATTACGTAATCTGGAGAGGGATCAGGCCGCTGATTACGTCTATTGACATGGGGGAGAGGGGAGGTCGAAAATCCCAAAAATGTGATCACGTAATATGTGGACGGCCCCTAATTGTACTTGTGGTCAAGTATCAAGTAACATATATAGTCAATTATGGCCTAAGTCAGGATGTGAGTCGCACTGGCTTTTACTTTTCGACATGAGCCACTTGATAATACAATTTTTCAGAGTCAATCTGCTGATTGTACTATTTTTAGCCTCCACCAAGGAAGAGCAAAAGGATTCATAAAGACGCGGTGCTAGAAACGTGTAATGCCTCTGTGCAAATCTCGAATGCCTCTATTCACTCGTTGGTGGCTTGTTTTTTTTTTTATTTCGAATATCATGTGTGTGGTTTAGTGAAGAATGAAGATCAGTGCGAATGACGATCGATGAATGACGATCAATGTGGACGGCAAATTCTTTCGTTTCATGTTACTTTTCGTCAGTCTGTACGCAGCATTAGACCAGTGCGTTAAGTGCTCCCTAGACGATCAAGCATGCTTGACAAGCATCGCGTCGCGGGCTGGGTAGGAATCGTAAACCGCAGGAAAAATGCAAATATTTTTAAAAAATATTTACCAACAATGCCTCATTTTGAAGTTTATACCAGGGAGTCACGTCATTCATCAATCAATTACGTTTAATTAATGATACCTAATCCCTGGTATAAACTACAAAATTAGGTATTTTTGTTAAATATTTTTAAAAAATATTTGCATTTTTCCTACGGTTTACGATCTCCTCCCAGCCCTCGAAGCGATGCTTGTCAAGTATGCTTGATCGTCTAGGGAGCCCGTTACGTTCGCAACGTAACACACTAGAACTTACGCTCGCAACGCTTCAGACATAGTAAAATTACATCAGTAGGACATCTCGAGCCCGTTTTCGAAATAAGTACCTTCTTCGACTTCTCGCTTCGCCGAACCACCAGGGTTGCCACAACAAATAAACAATTGACAAGTTGTGATCCAATTAAAGCATAAATGCAATTCTTTATAATTATTATATACGTTTATGTATTTTTGGTTTATAGATAAAGAGTCGGTTCCCAAAATTGTACTGTAACAGAATATATTTTATGAGTTACTGCTGACTTTGTGTGACAGCATTCATAACTTGTTGCATGTGTTCAAAATACCTACATTTTAGTAAGTTAAAGTAGGTACTTAACAAAAACGCATCTACCTACCTACCTACGCACCTTCATACCTATGCGCCTGATAACCTAGCCACATACTTACCTACGCAATTGAACAATAAACGTTACCTCGTAAATGTAATTTCGTAACGTAAATGTAAATACTCGTAAATGTAATTTCTGATAGGTTGCATTTCAGCCTGCACAGAAAACATTCCACTTTTGTATACTTAGCTGTCACGTGACAGCCCTGACTGGCTAGCACCGAGGCGCCCGAGAATCTATGTAGTGGGAGCGTACGGACAACAGGCGCCTGCTAGAGTGCGAAATCGGTGCGTTCTATAGAGATGTTATATTATTCTTATTTTACTATGCTTCAGACACACAAATCGTCGGCGAATGCGCAGAGAAAAGACATTCGGAAGTACATACATAAAGGATCGTTTCGTATCATATTCCAATCTAACGCAAAAGACGACAACTAGTTCAGGGGCGAATAATAGCGATTACAATTGATCTCCGTATAATGGTATTATTTCTATAATCAGCCTATATAAAAATGCGATAGATAGCACTAATAATTGAATGTTATTATTGTTATCGTGGGTTAAATTATTGATTTTTTTTTAAATCAATCGGTCCTTTATAAAAAGACATTCAATATCGATGATATTATAGATTGCCAAATTAATTGCTTTTAGTTTGGCCGTCAATTCTTTCAGCGCCACTTGTATTTCGCCGTCTCGGAAGGGTTGCCAAAACGTTATATGTAATTGCGCAATTTGATACCGTATACAGGATGAGTTCTAATTAACCGGCATCCTTGATGGGGGTGAATCAGTACGAGATAGTAAGCAACTTTTAATAAAAAAATGTGGAAAAATAAAATAGGTTTTTTTAAAAATCTTTTTGAACAATAGTATAAAAAGCACTGAGCACGATGCGCTATCTAGCGGTAGGTTAAATATCGCTAACATCGTTTATTATCGATATTTTAACTACCGCTAGATGGCGCAGCGCGCTCAAACGCTTGTCAAACTTTTACTGAACAGTCAAATTCAATTCAAATTTTTAAATTAAAAAAAAAACAAAACATAAAAATAAAAATCTTGTTTTTCCCTATTTTTTTCATCAAAAGTTGCTTACCTACTCGTACTGATACACCCCCTTGAAGGATGCCGGTTAATTAAAACTCACCCTGTATAATCAATCCTGGTTCTAGTATTTTTTGTTCTGATTTTAAGAATGTTTCGCGACAACGCAGGCAGCACTTGGAAAAAGATCCCCTTCCCACAGCCACTCTCATCGCATGTCTGTAAGAGAAAGAAAAACGGAAAAATCCCTTGTGAAAACATTTCCCTAACACAGATTTTTTGCGTGTTGCAAACACGAGAGCCGCGAGGGTAGTCGTTAGCATAACGAAACGCAGCGTTGCGAAGCAAAAAGCCGCGTTAATCCTTTGAATTAATGGTTGGTGTTTAGCGCCACACGACGCCAAACCGGTGTATGCATGATGTTTGACAAAAACGCTTTATTCTATAGGATAGGGGATGCTTTTGGCTGCGTCATTCTACGTTAAATCGGGCCGGAGGCGGCCAGGACTGGCTTTTGTCGTTATTACGTCGAATAAATCGGGACGTCGGATAGTGTAATATGCTATAGGAGCTAATCGGCCCTTGTTGGGTTGGCCACGAAGACCCATTATGTTCAGGGTTGGTCACACTCGCGGGTCAACACCCATCCGGCGGCCTCCACACATGAAGTGCGAGCCTGGACAGGACTCTGGCCTTAGGGCTAGTTTCCCATAGGAATCAACCTTCTGGCGCTCCTGGACGGTCTGCGCACCGTGCGGCGTGTGCGGCGTAAGCCAATCGATTGTGCATGCTGACTTACAGTCGGGGGAGTCCGGAAGCAGTACTGTTTCCTATAGAGCGGGGGTGGTTGCGGACCTTACGGCGACTACTCTCAAAACGACCATCGGCTACCCGATCCTGGGTGAACAGCCGGTCAAAGGATTCGGTATACACCGTCGCGCGGATCGCGCAAGCTACCTCGAACTCGTAATCAATCGAGAGACTGGAGTAATCTGGTTGCAATTGGAAATAAGCACGTGAGTGTAAGCCCGCTGGGTAACACTCCTGGCTATCTCGCGGTTAAGGCGTTGGCCTCTTACGGGCTTGTGGCGGAGCTTGACGGTGGACTGTTTTGTCCAAGTCTTCTGCGCTCACTCCAGACAGATAGAACGACTAATCGTTACAACTTCCTGAGGTGACGGGTTCGCCGGTTGTAGTTGACATAGTTAGTGTAATATGGTATAGGGTAAAACCGGGATAGATGCCGCACTGGGATAGACGCCTCGTTTCCAAAAACCCAACTGCCAATAAACAAAACAGCACAGGCGTTATTTAAATACGCGCCACATGCGCCACCCACCTCGGTGACACGCAAGCTGTTATGCGGGGTGGACGTTTCTAGCATACATATGTGTCTGAATACATTCGGAGCGGACACGACGAACGCTTCAAAGTTTCAAACGTAAGTATTCACTGCTCCATATCTTTATAAGTAGTAATGGATTACATTTTATTTTAATTGTTATAATATATTGGTTTATTGAGAACACATCTAGCAGCTCGACATAACCCTGAAAATCTAGAATTGAAGAAGAAGACAAAAAAATATAGAAATAAACGCAATAACATTATCCGTCAAATCAGGTAATATAAAAACAAATTGAGTACAGCAAATGATGATGCTAAGGAAGTTGGAAAATTATAAACGGGGTATCAAATAGAACTAGTGTTCGATCGATAAGCTAAATGTTGGAAGTGGAACGGTTGCAAGAGATTCTTCGCCTCAAAGACTTGTTGATCATGCTAATACATACTTCGCTTATGTAGGTAAAAAAATAGCAAAACAAATACAGGAAAGAACTATATACTCGGGAAATACCCCTCCACTTGTAAATTTTACAGTATCCCTTTTCTTGTCACAGGTGGCTTCTGAATGAAGGCCGTGATATTAGCCACATAATATTTGACATTCTTATGTAATTTAATTTAAATAAATTTAATTACTATTATTATTATTTTGTTAAATCGCTGTTCTTGTGTTTTTGTTCTTTTTTTAATTGAATTATATTGAAATATATATTTTAACTTGTAACATGGACATTTTATATACAATTGTATCCTCGGACTATTTAAATTTAATTCTTTAACTATTTATTGCGATATCATTTTTCCATTTATTTCGATTCATTATTATTATTATTTATATTTTTTTGTATTTATTACGACAATATATTATTATTATTCAATTTGATTATTTCACCATTTATTGAATGTTATTTTTCCAGCACACTACAGCTACAGTTACATCACACTACACTACAGTTACATCACACTACACTCAAATTACAATGTTTATTATTATTAGTTAATTTTTATTATTATTTGATACCTAGCATATTTTTAAAATTAAGTATTCTAAAGTATGCACAAGCCTCTGTCTACTTGGTACGCTTGCCTTAGTACGGTCCTAGGCCTAGTTAGGCGGCGTTGATTTTAAAAAATTGTGGTCTGCGGTTCTTTCTATTTTGCTATTATTTACATTTAAGCCTCTAATGTTAAACTTACAATGTAATGCCGTGAAAAATGTGCTTTTCTTTGATAAATGAATAAATAAATAAATAAAAATAACGCCCCAGGAAATTTCCCAAATTACATATTCACTAAAAGATAGCTCATCTGCAGGTATTGATGACCTGAATTCACGTATTTTTAAGGCATCTAACATGGAGCTAAGTAGCCCTATAACTCACATAGTGAACTGCAGTTTCAAAACAAGTATATTTTCTTGTGCGTTAAAATGTGCTAAAGTCATCCCAATCTTTAAAAATGGTGACAAACTAGACATTAGTAATTATAGACCTATCTCCCTACTTAGTACGTTATCTAAAATCATAGAAAAGGTCGTAAAAAAAGACTCGTCAAGTATCTGACAGATAACAATATTCTTTCGGAAAATCAGTTTGGTTTTAGAGAGGGAATGGGCACTACTGATCCAATAGCGGAAGTTACTACATTAATTAATTGCTATGCTGATAAGGGTAGAAAGTGTCTAGCGGTCTTCCTGGACCTTGCAAAGGCGTTCGATACCGTCTCGCACGATAAGCTACTTCAAAGATTGGCGGGGGTGGGACTCGAGCATGTAGTAGTCATAAACGGTTTAAAAAGTATGCCAGAATACTTGTCATTCGGTGTTTCCCAGGGTAGTGTTCTCGGACCTATTCTATTTCTCATCTGCATAAACAACCTCTGTAACCTATTAGGCCAGGTAACTACATTTGCTGACGATACCGTTATTATTTTTGAGGGTCAAAACTAGACTGAAGCATTCAATGAGGCAAATATAGGTATGAATAAAGTACGAGAATGGTTGGATGATTCCCTTCTCAATTTGAATATAGGAAAACACAAAATACCTCACTTTCAGCAATAATGCCAAAGGGCAACCGCAGACATACCACAATTTGAAAATTCATACATGTAATAATACAAAGCAATGTAGTTGTCCAATAGTGGAAAAAACACAATGTATTAAATATTTGTGAATCACAATCGATAATAGGCTCCGCTGGCAGACCCATATTGATATACTGGCAATTAAAATACGGAAACTAGCATACACGTTCCGAGAGATGAGGAATATTTTAGATCCGGGAATGCTGAAAACTACATACTACGCATTAGTTCAGTCTTGTTTTGTTATGGAATAATATCTTTTCAGAAAATAATATTCTCAGCATTAAGCAATTTGGTTTCCAAAAAAATCTTTCAACCCAAGATGCCATTGCTAATCTCATAAAGAAAACACTACTAAGCCTTGACAATAGCAAAAAAACAGTTGGCATTTTCTGTGATCTCTCTAAGGCTTTTGATTGTGTAGAACATTCAGTTCTACTAGAGAAACTAGAACACTACGGGATTAGGAATAGGGAACTAGCGCTCATACAGTCCTACTTACAAGGTCGTACCCAGATTACGCAAGTGGGAAGTAGCAAAAGTACCCCACAAAGTATCTCCAAAGGTGTCCCTCAAGGCTCTATACTTGGCCCCTTTCTTTTTCTTGTTTATATAAACGACATCCCTGATTGCATTAGGTCAGTGGATGATGAGATTATCCTATTCGCCGATGACACATCCCTTCTTTTTAGCGATAAAAATAGAGACGAGCTTGAAATAAGGATTAATGAAACGATAAATAGACTTGCTGTCTGGCTCCAAGTTAATAAACTCTCGTTGAATGTTTCAAAATCTAAAACAGTGTGTTTTTCTTTACGGCCGTCCGACTCTAATAATATAGCCTTATTCTTTGGAACAGACGAATTGGAAAATGTCTCTTCTACTAAATTTCTAGGTTTGCAGATCGACCAAAAATTGCAATGGTCCGATCACTTAGAAGAGCTTAGTAAAAAGCTGTGTAGGGCTGTTTACGCAATAAAAAAGATTAGAAATTTATGCGGCTTTGAGGCTGCTAAATCTGTATATTTTGCTTATTTTCATTCTTTGATGACATATGGTCTAATGTTTTGGGGAATGGCAGCAAATTCGAAGAGGATTCTTATCCTTCAGAAAAGGGCTTTACGCAGTCTTTACAGAGCTTCTCCAAGAACTTCGTGTAAGCCGTTTTTCATCAAGTCGGGAATCATGACGATGTACTCGTGCTATATCCAACAAAATATTATGTTCGCTCGTAAGCACATATCGGATGTCCCGGCGAATAGCGATTTCCATCAACACAATACAAGAAATAAATTTGATCTACATCTAAATCGGCACAGGCTTAGTAAAGTGCGCAACAGTTTCCTTCATCAAAGCCTGTGTTATTATAACAAGGTCCCAACACATATCAGAAGTCTTGGAGAGAACCAATTTAAAAAAGTCTTATTTAATGGCCTAGTCAAGAATCCTGTATATGACTTAAGAGATTTGGATAATGCTGATTTCTTATTCCAGAGCATCCTAATGTAAAATAACGGATAATTCATGATAATCAACTTTGCCAAAGAACGTAATTTTTATTTTTATTTTTATCGACGACGGCTGTATTGCTAGATTTGACAATTAACTTAAATTTAGATATTTTTAATATACCCTCATCTATTTTCTTGACCATCATATTATTGCCTTGATAATTATGACTACAGATATTGAGCTCTTTTTTTGATCAGCAATTCTGATTATTAGATTATTTTCTATTTATCAATGGTTTTCAAACCAATTATAATTTACTAAAATTAATTTATATTGCCACAACCATATAATGATAGTTAATATTCTTTAATTAATTACATTATTTAAAATTTTAGAGACAAAGACGCATCCAAGTGTAGGAAAGCCTACCTACTGGAGCAGAAATAAATTGAAATTGAAATTGAAATTGAAATTGAAATTAATAGGATGGGGAAGTTGTGCGACGACTATCCTCCGCCCATTAGAAGTGGCTCAAAAATGTATCTTGAAGATTATAGCGCGTATGCCGTATCGATACCCCACCAATGAACTTTTTAATAATTACAATGTCCTGGACATCAGACAGCTGTACATTAAATCGGCCTCATTGCAAGAACGGTTTAAAAGTCAACCAAATTTTAATGAGGGAGTGATGGTATATTCGAGAGCATATCACTCAGGAGATATGCTGATACCACGCAAAAACACCTCGTACGGACAGCGCCACTACTCATTTATCGCTCCCAGGATTTATAATCACCTTCCTGAATCAATCAAGCCTATCAACATAATTACAACATTTAAAATACCTTTTACATCTTGGTTGATGAAGGAAAGGAGGATTTATGTAGATAAGAGTATTGAGTATAGTAGTCTGAATAGTATGTACGGAGAATGGTATGTATTTATGCAATGATTATTAAATTAAATTTTGTAAAAAAAACCGGTTTCATAATATTTTTATCCTCATCGCATTATTGGTATTTATTATAGCTTTTAGCGTTGCAAAACTTTCTTTAATTTTAATCATTAATTTAATACTTATATATTATTATGTAACTCATTTAAATCTCATTTTTATTTCATTACTTAATTTTAATTTCTATAATTAGGTTTGATTGTATTACTGTATTTTTACCAATATTAACTTTTTTACTTACACACTTTTTATGTGTACATCATTTTTTATTATAACTAGGCTATGGTTAGCAAGTTTATATCTTTCATCTCATCTTGTATTTTAATTACCATTTTATTTATTTTTTTTACTTTTTTTAATTAGGTTTGACTATCTTACTCTTTTTAAGCAAATATCTACTCTTTTTATCTAAATACTAGCTAATTGTGCATCTTTTTTTATATTTACATTAAGGTTAACAATTTTATATTATCAATTTCACTTTTATATTATGAATTTCATACTCAATTTTCCAGCACATAAGAATTAATAATAATAGGTCTTAGTGTATAAATTCCCCCAGATTTCTATATTCTTCATTACTTAGTTTTTTATATTGGTTTATAATACATTTACAACAATTTAAATGTCCGCCTTAGAACAGGCTACTGCCTCGTTAGGCGACATTAAAATGGGATCACTGGCAACAGTTTCTGGCATAATATGTTATCAGTTTTTTGCTATTGGATTCTCGGCTATAACATTGTAATTGTATATGTTCATTTACTGTAGATACTTGTAAATTACCAAATAAATAAATAAATAAATAAAAAGTAGTGGCTAGGTCTTTATAATATATCCATATGGCTAGGTCTTATATTTATAATATTTAGTAAAGTTTACTAAAAGCCGCTTGGCCCACCTCTCCAATAACAATAACGTATTTACCATTGGATAGATTTATTTACCTAGAATATTTATGACTACAACAACTTACCTGAATTATGAGCCGTTTCGGAGTTTTGATGTTTGGAATCTTCTTAAATATTTCTATTACACGAAAACCTCAATGCTAATTATTTATTTAAAATATATTATTTGCAGTGAAGATCCATAAAAGATAGTATATTATGATGTACGGTTAATGGGCACACCATGTTCAACAGAGTCCTGCCCGGGGCTCCTGTCCTGGGGGGCAGAGTCCTGCCCGGGCTCGCACTTCATGCGTGGAGGCCGCCGGATGGGAGTTGACCCGTGAGTGTGACCGACCCTGAACAAATGAGTCTTCATGGCCAACTCAGCAAGGGCCCATTATCTCCCACTTGAGAATACACAAAATGTTCGATGGCCAGCCCTGGTGACGTCACCCCCGCCCCCCTCCCGCCCTCCTAATTACTGATTCTGCCCCAATTAGGTCCCCGGATGCAGATTAGCATATTATCGCGGGCATTGTCATGCAGGGCCTCCATGGAGCAGGAAGTGGAACTTCGCCCCAATCGACCGGAAGTCGGATAAGCTCGCCATCACGCGCACTGAGCCCGCTATTTCACACCTTCCGAGTAAACGACAGTAACCATGGCTTTAGCCATGGAGAGGAGCTGTAACTGCTTCAACTATACACGGCAGAGTCCAGAAAGATTGTCTGGGATTTACTGCTAAAAGCCCCGTAGGTATAAGGTCCAACGATCTGTTTAGCAAGTTCAAACTGTTGGACATGAGACAATTATAAAAATAGTAATACAAGTTAAAACAATAAAAAGAATAAAAACACGACGGACGTTGCAGAAATTACGGTTTTTTTTTAATATTTATGCAAACAAGGGTTTGACAGTATCCTCCAAATCCCCAATACAGTTTGTGCGGGATGGCTCTTAAGGCAAAAAACATTTAACTACCAAACCTTTCTCAATAATTGAGAAAGCTTCAGATTGGATTCTGGACGTCGATTCGGTCTGTCTCGGATGCACAGCCCTCCGTCCAGATATAACTCTTGTCTCTCTATCTCGGAGGGTGGCCCTTATTGAAGAATTAACTGTTCCATGGGAATCAAATATCCCAAAAGACCACGAGTACAAATTAAATAAATACCATGATCTCGCAAATGCCGTAGCCCGGAACGGCTTCACTGTTCACCTTCAAGCGGTGGAAGTTGGCGCTCGTGGCCTGCCAGCTAAATCTCTATTTCACCTCTTTAAAGATCTTGGTCTTTCCAGAAAAATAATAAACTCTTTCTTAGAAAAAATATCTAAAACCGCGATTTGCGCATCTCAAATTCTATGGCTTCGAAGGGGGAGTGTAGAGGGTGAACGCTCACATGTGGCAAGACAGCTGTCCTAAACCTACCACAGCCGGTCGTTAGTCCGGAATCCACTGCTCACACCCCAGAAGTGTAAAAAAATAGTGTTATGATGGGCCCGCCTCCGGTCGGTGAATTCCATGGCAGCTCCGTTTGTATTTTATTGTATTTATTTATATTTTATTTATATTATTTTATTTTATTTTATTTATTTTATTTTATTTTATTCGGTTAACAAACAGCGTTTATATATAACAAATACAACATATAACAATAAAACTATGACTAATTATATGTTAACACTATTAACCGTTAATACTATGTGTACATTACATATCTCCGCTATTATACCTTATTTATACTTACATTTCTTTAACAGTGATTTACGGATAGACAAAGAGAAAGAACAAAAAACAAATGAAAATGAAATTTTAAGAATGACATTTTAAGATTATAACCATTATTAATTATTTTGTACCAAAAATATATTTTTAAAAATATTACAAAAAACTATTCATGTAAACCGTTTAAGGGATTAATAGTCATTAGATGAAATAGGGAGGTCAAAGGACTGATAAGACTTTTTAATCGTTTCTTTAAAGTGACTTTTACCTGATGAAAAAATATCAATGTACGCGAATCTATCATTACACGTTGTCATAGCCCTATTTATTAGGGAATGCTTCGTATAATTAGAGTTATATCTTTTTACATAAAACAAATGCGGTTTCCGGGTAATACGAGGAGGAGCCAGAATAGATACCTTTTCGACCAGATACGCACTGTCAAAAATATTGTTAATTACAGTGTACAGAAACATCATATCGTAGGTTGTACGCCTATCTTCAAGACTATCGAGTTTAAAGAGAGCTAATCTATCCTTGTACGATTCGGCAGATTTATTTTCCCTAAAGCACAAGTGTTTTAGGATTTTTTTTTGAATATGCTCGATTCGTTGCTTGTACAAGTTGTATTGGGGGGACCAAATACAGGATGCAAATTCTAGTATACTACGAACATAGGCTTCATATATTACTATCAAGGTGGATGTCTTGGAAAATGGCTTGCACGCCAGTAATAGAAAACCTAGCGATTTATATGCTCTGGTGACAATAATTTCAATGTGCTGGTCGAATTTCATTTTGGAATCGAGTAAAACCCCCAAATCTCTGACAATGTTAGTCTCCTTAATGTTATCGGAAGCAATTTTGTAATCGTAAAGTATTTTATTTCTGTTTCTCGTAAACGAGATTCGATGGCACTTCTTGACATTAAGATCGAGCTTGTTCAAAACACAGTATTCGCTAAGCCGGCTCAGATCATCCTGCAGGCGTAAACAGTCGGCCACTCCTGAGATAACAGAATAGACTTTAAGGTCATCCGCGTATAGGATAAACTGGCTTGATTTAAAACAGGAACTGATATCGTTAATATATATATTGAATAAGAGCGGCCCCAGGTGTGATCCCTGTGGAACACCCGAAGGAATCGAAATAAAGTCTGATTTAAAGCCACCTACGACGACAGCATGTTGACGATTATGAATGTAAGACGACGATGATAGACACATTCGTGTATATTTGTATAGTATGGAATGTACTCAGTCAGAGCTTTCATTTGACACTAAACACGATATATTTATATTATTTTATTGACATTTGGACATTTAGACAACTGCTTACTTGATATTTGGACAGTTAAGGTACGCCATGACACGCAGTATGACATAACGATTCTAATAATCCCACACGCTTCTAAATCGGTTAAGCGTTTAGAAGATGAACCCTGAACACATTACTTTGTTGGGCAGTCGTGTAATAAGCAATGCCGGTCAAGTAACCTGGGGGGCAATTCTTGAAAAATTTAGCATGCCATATGTGTCTATGGTCCATTTGATTTACATGGGCCATAGACAAATTTAGCATGCTAAATTTTTCAAGAATAGGCCCCCTGGGCTGGGATTCTGAATCGACACGATATACGATTGTCGTCACTCGAAGCGGGAGCTCCAAACGTTTATCGTATGATGACAGACTGTAAACTATCGCACTGCGTTTAGATGGGCTGATCGACGTTAATTGATAAATAGAGCGAGACATCCTTTCGCGTCTGTATCAAATTGATGGGACATAACTGTCCCTGTGATCCATAAAGATGCAAAGTGACAACTTTTTCCAAAATTTGATTAATTTATTATTTAATCCAAAAAAATAATACGTACTATAGAAAAAAAATCTAATTGAAAATTTGCTTTAAATATTTTATTTATTTATATAAAATCGCCAGAGTTCAGAGGTCATATGCGATATTTAAAAAAAAAATACAGTATACTTTAGTATACGGGAATACGGTATACGGAAATACGGAAATACGGTATACGGGATATTTTTGAAGTTACTGCCCCCTAGAATGTGTAACGTCCCTTCCGGGATGCAAAAGGTACGGCCAAGTTTTTACTTCACAAGTTTAGGGGTTAATAATTTTCTTAGAAATCGTTAAAAACAAAAACGTGTTTGTATATGATAATATAGCGGACGTATCACGTAGGTTCATATAGGTAGGGCGGTTAAGGTAAGATATCTTCAAAATGTCAGCTCAGCGGCTGGTCAGGCAGTGAATCAGTAAGGACTTTGCCTATTATATTATGTAGATGTAATGAGTCTTCTCTGAGTGTAATGAGACTCACTTGAGTTATATATGTAGACGTAATGAGAAAGGCGAATCTTTGAATAAATGAAACGACGATTCGTAAGCTTAAGAATGAAAATAGGAAAATGAAACCCGACTCATTAAAAATAGAAAACTTCGCAGATTGCAGTGGCATATAAAAGCTTACGGGGAACCTTGATAATTCTTTCCCGTCAGGTCTAGAGGTGGGGTACCTCGATGATACTGCGGTTGGGAAAGCATCGTGATGAGAAATACTAATTAAAGCCAAAGACTATTCCAAGTTTTGGTTTTTTTTTCTGAGCTACAATTTATGTAAAATGTATTTTTTTTCAAAACTCAAATATTTTTATAATTATATTATTCTTATATAGAGTTTGATCGTTTTATTACTAATCTCTAATAATAAACATTATTTTGAATATATCAGGTACAGGCGCACATCTATTAGGTACAGGCGTCAGCCTAGTCAGATGTGTGACGTGCCCGATTGCATGAGATTGGGATGAATCAATTTGTCGATTTATTTTAATTTTGGACATATTTAATTTCTTTGTGTGCGTAATCTTAGCTGAAATATAAGATACATAATATGGAATAAATAAATAAATATTTCAGTTTTCGCAAACGCACGAGGAGAGTGAACGATTCGCAGCGGTACGAATACTGACAATTTCTCAACCAAATGAGGGCTGTCAATGTTATTGTGTGTTTTATTGTGCGATAATATCACATCAGAGATATTATGCTAAATTATACTATTATGTCATATTGTTACAAATGTTATATTATACTGGGATGCTGATGCCATGCGCCTGAAGTAGAAGGGAGGGGGGGGGGGGGGCATTAACCCTTAGAGGACCATAAGCTTTGCGGTAGAGTATGGAAATTTTTAATACATAAAACTGTTAAAGGGTGATGTAAATAGCATGTATGTCAAGTTTTGTACAAATTGGTTTAACAGATTTTGTATAAATTGATAGGACATGCGTCCTTTAATATGGTATAAACATATTTTGTAGTTATTAATAATCTCTAATAATAAACATTATTTTGAATATATCAGGTACAGGCGCACATCTATTAAGGCGTCTTCGAAAATTTACGCCTAGCGCTCTTGTGATGAGATGTCAACATTTTCTATTTTTTAAAGTAAACATACAATATGAAAAAATACATGTATGCGATAATTGCCAATATGAGTAATATTTAGGATTTTTTTGACCTTTTAGTTCGGAATGTAGGACTAAGTAAATGGGCCTCAAACTTAGTTCGTTTTCTTTGAATACCCTTGGAGTTGATTTTCTGCACTTAGATATGGACAACTAATTAGATATCGAAAAAAATATTCAGCGCAAAATTGAATTCATGTGTTCCTCTTTAGTATGCGCTGGTCATGATGCGAAGTTTGGCTGTAAAAAAATGTATTTTAGGCAATAAATCAGCCTTTTCTATGTTTTTGTTTGATGTGCAATAAAGAATCTATATCTATCTATCTATCTATCCCTGTGGATAAGAAAGAGGCAGTTACAACTTTTTCCAAAATTCGATTATTTTATTTTTATATTTAACTCAGAAATCATCTAAAAAAATCGAATTGAAAAATTCGCCGTAAATACTTTAATTATTTATTTATTTTTGCTAATATTAAGATTTTGATGACTCATTAACATAAAAAAATATAATTTATAAATTATTGGTATTCGATAATTTATAGAACGATTTTTGAAGTTATGGGACACATGTCTCATGGTCCTTAACCCTTCTGCCGCAAAATTCGCGCGGAAAACGATGCACGCGCCTTTGTATTTTGTTGTTAGGTTTTGTATATAACATACTATTAATAAAAGAGTTTGTTTTATGTATTCTCTCTTGTTACTTAATAACACATCTTGTTAGTCATGTATATTATATATTTATATAGTATCTATGTACTTCGTCCAGCGTAGCTAATTTTACCAAACAATCGATCGTTTTCTCCCAAATATGAATAAAAAAAATGTTTTTACTTATTGAGCGGTTATTTTAAATTTATTTATATTTTTAACCGACTTCAAAAAATGAGGTTATCAACGGTTGTATTTTTTTTTTATGTTTGTTACCTTGAAACTCTACTATTTATAAACCGATTTGGAAACTTCTTTTTTTATTTGAAAGAATATACTTACAGATTGGCCCCATTTTTATCAAAATCCTGTTCCGATGATGGGATCCACGAGGAATTTAGGGAACTCCTCAAATATTATCATATGAAATTCAAAATTTACATGTTGGTTTAATTCCGATGACAATTCATTTATATTTATGCTAAGCATGACCTGATTCTACAACAACTAGGGTTGTCGACTACAGCGGGCGAGCCCGTCACCTCAGGAAGTTTTAACGATTAGTCGTTCTATCTCCCTGGAGTGAGCGCAGAAGACTTGAGGACAAAACAGTCCACCGTCAAGCTCCGTCACAAACCCGTAAGAGGCCAACGCCTTAACCGCGAGATAGCCAGGAGTGTTACCCGGCGGGCCTACACTCACGCCCTTACTTCCAATTGTGACCAGATTACTCCGGTCTCTCGATTGGTTACGAGTTCGAGGTCGCTTGCGCGGTCCTCTCCCTTACGAAGCGGTGAAACGGTGTTTACCGTATCTATCGCGGACGACAGCGTCCTTTGCCCGGCTGTTCACCCAGGATCGGGTAGCCGATGGTCATTTCAAGAGCAGTCGCCGTAAGGTCCGCAACCACCCCTGCTCTATAAGAAACAGTACTGCTTCCAGACTTCCCCGACTGTTAGTCAGAGTGCACAGTCGATTGGCTTACGCCGCACGGTGCGCAGACCGTCCAGGAGCGCCAGAAGGTTGATTCTCAGGGGAAACTAACCAAAGACTAGAGTCCTACCCAGGCTCGCACTTCGGACGTGGAGGCCATCGGATAGGTGTTGACCCGTGAGTGTGACCAACCCTGAACAGAAAGGGTCTTCGTGGCCAACTCAGCAAGGGCCCATTAACTCCCGACCTGATTCTACACCCTGGGTTGGCTCCCGAGGAGGGAACTCCTCAACGGTCAACACCACAGACCCCAAATTTTGTATACTCATTCAGTTATGATAGCCCGTTCTAAGTTTTATCATGACATGGCTGCTGCACCCAGGGTTGCCTTCCGACGAGGGAACTCCTTAACGGTCAACCGCACAGACACAAAATTTTGTATATGTATTCAATTACGACAGCCCGTTCTAAGTTTCACCAAGAACTGCGGCACCCAGGGTTGGCTTCCAACGAGAGAACTCCTCAACGGTCAACAGCACATACATAAAATTTGTATACGCATTCAATTATGATATCACCATGACATGGCTGTTGCATTTATAAAAAAAATGGAGTCGGTTTTTCTTTTTGTTAAAACTTTGTCTATTATTATTTATACGGAAACCACGATAAATAATACACATTGCTAAAAAAATCTAGTATAACAAAATATTACTTAAAAAACAACTTGAAAAGGCGAATATTTTCAACTCAGAGCGGCATGTTTCAACCTTGTTTGTTTGTAGGGAGTGTTAGTGCACGCATACTAATATACACGTTTACTAGTAGCTTGTTCAATGATAGGCGACTTTCACCGCATTGGATGAAGAAATAGAGCCGATAATTGCATAAATACGAAGATCGCCCCCCGCGAATCGTCACAATGGAAAAGCAACCAAATGGTAATGGCGGTAATGGCGTCCCAGGGGTTAAAGGGTTAAAGCTGGTGCATTGTTGCGCTGCGAGTAAATAATGTGTTTTGTGTTGTGCAGCGTGGATGTCGGGCGGTGGACGATCGATAGTGTAGGAGGGAGAGACGAAGCGAAAGCGGGCGGCCGCCTTGGCGAGGGAGGTTCGGGGGTCGGCGGAGGGAGTTCGCTATGGATGGGGGGGCGTTTCGGCGGGGCGCGGCCTCTCAAGGTCGCCGTGTATCGAGCGGCGGCTGAAGCCCCTCGCCCTTCCGCGCAGCGCCTATCCTTCCTTACACGCCTCCTCTTAATCCACGAATATCGATAATAGCAAACACAGGGCGGTCAGATGAGGACATACTTTGTTTGTTTGGTAACGAATGGTTTCGTTCTCGGATCGGCCCAACTCACGATTCAGCCCCTATTCAGTAGCCTCCTCGTGTCGAAGTTACCCCGGGTAAGACTCTCGCGTCTCAGGCCTCACGGCTAGTGTATCGGTTTCTCGTGGGGGGGGGGTCCCTCTTGACGCTACTGGACGGTTTGCGCACCGTTCGGCGATGCCAATCGGGTGTGGACTAATTGCTGGTCTCCTAAGCAGCGGGGGTGGATGTTGTCATGCCACTCTTGAAACGACCTATAGGCATCGATATATGATCCCCTAGATCACCACTTCAAAAGCACTACTGAAAGCCGGCCAGTAGTAGTTTGGTCGCAGTCCGCTGGCACTAGTCGACCGTTTCCGTTGTGAGAGCTACCGCGAAGAATATTGGCGTGCTATTTTTATTTTATACTGTTCAATTTATTGATCTCTTCGTCACACGATTTACGAGCAACGGGTATGTGGAGCCAACTTATTTGTATCTGAGGGGGGCATATCGATGCCTATAGGCCACCCGATCCCGTGTGGCAATACGGGCAAAGAACGCCTAGGTCCGCGATAAATTCAAATTTAATTACCGCTGTAATACAACAGGTAGAGGCCCCCGCAAGCGACTTCTGGCCCGTAACCAGTCGGGACGACGGAGGTGACCTGAAGGTTAATTCGAGACGGAGACATTCTTCCAAACTGGTAGTGATTGGGCGAGGCTGCCCGCTGTGCACCTTTCAGGGTGCCTCTGACGGGCGGCATGTTAGCAGAGCTAGACAGTAGATTTGTATTTGTCTCTAAGTCTTCGACGGTCATCCCACGGTTGAAAGAACGATCACATATCGTTATACCAGCTTAGGGTGACGGATTCGCCCGTTGTAGTCGACACCACCCCACTGTTTGTTTGATTCTTTCTACTTTTTATTGCGAAAACTCACAATGGGCGGTTTTATCATAATACTCTTACAACCAACCCTGGTATAAAGTGTCCATATGCATGTATGCGTGTAACATGTGTGAAAGTGTGTGTCTTATTATTTATTTACTTATTTAGTAGTAACACATCTAGTAAAAAATTAATGTCATATTTGATTAAGATGTTAGCAAGAAATTGATGCGACATTATTTTTATGATTGACACAGTCGCCTAACTAGGCCTAGGCCTGTTCTATTGCATTAGATCGTCAGAATTGAATGCAATTCCGTCAATCTTATCATAACGGAAAATGGTAACCCAACCGAGAATCGGTTGCAAACACAGACCGCCAGGGGAGTTAGAAAAGGACATATAGTTGGGGAACAAACGACAAAAAAGTTGACAAGGTTTGGAAAATCTGATACTTTCAGATGAGACAGTAGTTTGGCCATCTAATGTGGGCACTGAACATTTTCCACATTTGTTTGATATGAAACAAACATGGAACACCTTCCATGTTTGTTTGATATACACAATAAAAAAATAGGTTGTCTCATCCCAAGAATATCCCGACAAGCAGACAACCCTCATCCTTCCAATAATAAATCAAATAGTTTATTGTCCTAAAAACTAATACATAGTTGTATAGACAGTTGTATTACATTTACATTTGGCCGTGATATCATTGAATTCTTCATTAATGAATGAATCAATTCTTCTATTAATAATTAAAACATAAAAGGTTACTCGTAAGAATAAAGAAGGTATTATTGTAGAATTAAATCGAGTCTCACCATTTAGTTTACCAGATAAATTAATTCTTAATTCTAACACAGAGTAATTAATTCTTTAAAATACCGATATAAATAAGTTTTTTTAGTATAAAATTAATAAATTTAATGTCAAAAATAACAAAAAAAATGTGACGGTTGTCAAAAAGTAAAATAAAAGGTCTTAGTGATTATATTGTAAATAAAAATAGTCAAGGTATAATTAATATGTGCCTACCTAATAATAGAAATAGTCAATACATTTTAGTCAAATTGAAAATCGTTTTAAAACCTATTACAGAAAGAGATATAGTCGAGATGCATACAGTTTTTAGAGATCGTTAATGTCGTACAATTTTCTTTCAATTAGATATAATTTCAGTTTATTTTTAAATTGGAGCATATTTCCTTCGCGGCATATATTTTTTAAATTACAGGGAAGCTTATTGTAGTATATAATTCCGACGTAGCTCAGATCCCTTTTAAAAAGTTCTAGATTTGGACGAGAAAGAATCAGATTATTTCTCCCCCTGGTAAAGTGTTTATGGGTATCTGAATGTATCGGCAGCTGAGCTAGGTTTTTTGTGATTGATTTAACGCATTCTAAAACGTATAGAGATGGAACTGTGAGGATTTTAAGACTTCTGAAATGACCACGGCAGGATTCTACATGACCCAGATTACCTAAAATTCGAATGGCCCGTTTTTGCAATGAAAAAATATGTTGCCTTAGATCGATGGTGCATTGCGCCCAGACGAGAATACCGTAACGGAGAAAAGACTCAAAATAAGCGAAATAAATCGTTTTCGTGTCCTTAGAAATAATCAGTTTTCGTATTTGGCGCAGCAGAAAACAGGCACTAGAAAATGGCACAATGTGGTTTCGGCCCTACGACGCATTTGTGTACCGAATGTCAAGTTTCTAACTACAATAGTTCGAGATTAAAGTATGATCAGCGCTCCATCTGGTGGACCGATTTCAACCACAATCTTTTCAACTCTTTGCCAAGACCGGATGATAACTGCATGCCGAATTTCAGCTCGATCGGCTAAAGTGTTTGGGCGCTATCGTGGAGGAATAGACACACACAGACAGACACACAGACAGACTTCAGTTTTTAACCACCCTACCTATACGAACGCACGTGATACGGCCGCTATAATATCGCCCGAACGCAACAACCCGTATCACGTACGTTCGACAACGCTCGGAGTACAAAAAAAACCGAAACCTACAAAGCGTACGTGATACGACAAAATGTTCCTACGTTGCTAAATATAAAATAAGGGAAATAATGGGTCTCTTGTGTGAAAAAAAAACCTGATATATTGTATTGTTGTATTAAAAAAAGTATTGTTATTAAGAAATCTAATGATAAAAACCCATTTTTTTTTAAATTTTTGAATAATAACCCAAATTAGGGCGTTTAATCGTGGGGGGCGGGGGTGAGGGGAAGGGCGTTTACAACACTTTACCTCCTCGTCGGCTGGTAGGTCGGTAAAGTAAAAACAATAGCGACAGAGTTTCGAAATCGGCGAAATTAGCTTCTTTAAATGAGATAAACGACCCTTTTAGCCAAATTTGATAGGTGCTCTTGGGTCAGGTGTGGGAAACCAATATTAGCAATATTTATTATTTTTGTTAAAAAACTTTTTATAATTTTTATTTTAAAATAAAATTTAAATTGACTATGCTTAAATTACATTAATTATAATTAAAAATAAAAATAGGCTAATTTTTAGACTTTTGAATTCATATTTCAATTATATAGATAGATCTATTTTTTTATCTTTTTTTTTATATATAAAATTATTAATAACTTTGAAAACTGACTATGCCAAATTTAACGTCGTTAACTTGAAAACTGGCCTATTGTGAAAAGGTTCCCTAAAATACGATACATATGGCAACGCTGCACTCATGGATCAACGCGTATGCTTACAGAGGCATTAGTATATTGATAGCTATCAACTTGACATGCGTATATTTACGAGGACAGTGATCCATGACGAGGATGAAATTTAGATACTTTGTATCCTTTAGATAAGGAGACTTTCTCGCAGCATGGTTACAGCATGGTTACATTGTTACATGGTTACAGCATGGATACAGTAAAAGCAGATTAAAGTAACGCTTAAGAGCGCATTATAAGGAAATTAGATCGGTGCCTTTGACAAAATAATTCAACGAGCAACGCGCAAAGCAAAATGGAATTTTGGTACACATGTTTTTAGTGCAGATTTACACTTATCCAGTAAAGGGCGTCAGTGCTGGCGCCGTGAACTGACACACTGTTTACACAGTACACCGAGAGAACATTAGACGTACTCTCGAGCGATAGGGGATTGAGGGGATAGGGTGCGAGGGAAGTGAGCAGAGGGGTACGTCTCGACGAACACCTTTGGTTAGCGCTATGCGCGTGCGAAGGTCAACGATTTTCTCAAAACGTTTGAACATCTGCGTTGGCGGAGTAGTAGATATGTGGCGGTCATATGCGAGCCCTTGGACGTGGAATTTTGTTTAAAGATATGCTACTGTCTAGTATACTGTGCTGTATACATGCAGTCAATCAGCCGTAGTTGTTTCTTTGAAGTGTTCGAAAGTTATTTAAGTCACTGGGAAAAAATGCCATTTTCGCTAGTTGAAATTTTTCACACGCGACATCACCCTACTACGCATTGCCAGCGACTGACCAACTACTGACTTGGGCGTTTAAGACAGGGTCTGACTTCAAAATATATAGCAGGAATATTGGACAGCACTGACGCGACAAAGCTCCACTGACTTAAATTCAATTTACACGATGGCAGTACCAGACCAGTACTGACTTATTACACGACTGTCCAACAAGAAAGGAGTGTAATGTGTTCAGGTTTCATCTATGTAGGTATGTTTTTCGTTTCGTTATTCCACCATATTCGATCGTTATTCCACTTCTAAACGCTTGAACCGCTTTAGAAGGTGTGGTATTGTTAGGGTCTTTGTGTCATCCCGAGTGTCATAGGGTACCTTAACTGTCCATATATCAAGTAAGTAGATGCCCAAATGTCCAAATGTCAATAAATTAATATAAATATACCATGTTTAGTGTCAAATAAAAAGCCTGATTCAGTGTATTCCGGAAATCTACATGTAATATATATTTATCCATGTCAATACATAAACCACAAATATTTCATAAAAACCGTAATAAAAATAATTATAAATACAATAGGTCACTTTCTGTAACGGCAGTCGTGTTTTTTATTCTTTTTAATATATGTATTTACTTGTTTTGAGTTTTAAGTCAGTAACTGACTTAGTAACTGATTAAGTCAGTAATCAGCCTTTTCGAAATAAGCAGAATTATCTCGGGTGAGGGATAACCTCAGGATAAAAGGTAACGGTGTGGGTGCGAGCCGTTTGTAATATGTTAATTGTATAAGACAGTCTTGATACCGAAGAAGTCTTGCTGTTTTTACACGACTGTCCAACAAAATAGGAGTGTAATGTGTTCAGTGTTCATTAGTGTATGTTTTCCGTTTCTTTATTCCACCATAACTTCTAAACGCTAGAACCAATTTAGAAGTATGTAGTATTGTTAGAATCGTATTGTAGTATTGTTAGAATCATATAGTACCTTAACTATCCAAATATCAAGTAGGTAAATAGTTGTTTAAATGTCCAAATCTCCAAATGTCAATAGATTAGCATAAATATATCGTGTTTAGTGTCAAATGAAGGTCTAAATGAGTACATTCCGAAAATGTATATGTATCTACTATATGAATAAATACAAAAACCACAAATATTTTATCAAAAAACCGTAATAAAATAATTATAAATACAGTAGTTCACTTTTTGTAACAGCGGTCGGTTTTTTTATTTCTTTCATTATATTTACTTGTTAATCTTAGTGATTTCAGATTGCCTTACAAGACAAAAACTGCGTCATAAAAGTTACAGACTGAAATCAACAACGATTGACAAATCTAACGACTTCCATTTGAAATAAATATTTAATAAATATCTCACCGATTCATCCAGCCCCAAAATGCGCAGCACTAGAAACAAACCGAAAACAGCTGATCCGCGATGACAAACAAATATGGCGCCGCGTCGGAAGTCGATCAATCAGCGCGCCAATTGCGACCGGAAGTTTTGTTTTCTACGTCGCGGATTATAGGGGTAGGTCGTTGCGTTCGGCGGACGCTCGCTAGCGATGTCGCTGAAGGACTGAGTGGAAAATGAAAGTGTACGGCAGGAGGTAGGAATACGGCAACCCACCACCCGACCCCCTCAACACACCCCTAAACGCTGCGTTGCCAGACACGACCATCAATTTTATTCTATTAGTAACTAATAGACGACAAAATTGCGATGCAAAGAAAATAACCCTTATGATAGATACATTTACATTTTACATTACATTTACGTCGTGTCCAATTGACGGCTAAAAACCGCTCTTGGACGTGTCAAAATATTTGTGTTAGGTACGAGGGCAAATGAAATTTAAACGGTAATTTAATTTTTTGGACATTTATTGATTAATAATATACAAAATAGAAACTCTACACATCCTCCTGCAAGCTCCACACACTTTTGCCAACGTTTTAGAAGCTGCAATATCTCTCTCTTATGCCGCATCCACACGTTGGCGAATGTTCGTGTTACAGATTAGGTAACGTATAAGATGCGGATTTTCAAAGAAAAAAGACAGCCAGCTGACAGTTCGGAGCTGTCAAAATCACGTCAAAAATAGAAGAGGTGCGAAGAGTGCGCAGTACTGCGCAGGCGCAGCTCGCAGGCTGACAACCACAGCTCATACTTCGTGGTACGGTGACGTTGGCATATCTGCCATAAGAGTTTTCCATATATATTTCCTAGTACTTGTTTACACCCACTTGGACACGAACATTCGCCAACGTGTGAAGGGGGCATTATAAAAAGATTGAGGCTGAGTTAGGAGCCAATTGCGCAAGTGCTCCTCGATTTCTTCATTTTTTGCGAATCGTTTTTCTATAAGTGATTCGTTCAAGTGTGCGAACAAAAAATAGTCACAGGGGGACAAGTCTGGATTGTAGAGAGGGTGTTCGAGGGTTTTCCAGCGATCTCCGTCCTGACCTGTTTTTGATTTCTGGTCAACAACCTCGGAACCCATCGGGCACTAATTTTTCTGAACCCAAGACGATCAGTGATAACGGATTGAACACTCCCATAGCCGATACCCACTTCTGATGAGATTTCGTTAATAGTTAACCGACGATCACTTTCAATAAGCTCTTTATCGGCACGGATGTTGTCATCTGTAAGGTTCTTAAGCGTCGATCATGACTTTCGTTTTCGACACGTTCTCGCCCACCCTTAAATTCTCCGACCCACGCATACACAATATATACTGAGGGAGTGTTCTGTCCCGAAACTACGCATTCAATCGACTAAAAATTTCCGATGGTTTAACGCCCCTCATTAGTTTAAAACGATATGATAGTGCGCTATGCAACAGTCGAATGTACCTCTTGCACGATCATGGCTGTACTGAAGACAGAACCGAACGCACTCGCTAACCAGGCCGGTTAGCGAGTGCGTTCCAACTCGCTAACCGACTCGCACTGTTTACATAGTCAGTCAGTAACAGGCGTCAGTGCTGGCGCTGATAACTGACTCGTATTATTAACATAGTCAGTCAGTAACAGGCGTCAGTGCTGGCGCCGATAACTGACTTGCACTGTTTACATAGTAAATGTAAAATAAAGAGCAGAGTTAGTTGTCGTTTATGGCATGGCGAACATCATCGACAGTTGGGCGGTGTCGACTACAACGGGCGAACCCGTCACCCCATGCTGGTATAACGATATGTGATCGTCCTTTCAGCCGTGGGATGAGCGTAGAAGACTTAGACAATGGACAATCCACTATCTAGTTCCGTTAGCTAGCCCGCGAGAGACCTACCCTTACCGACCGGCACCGGGTAGTTAATCCAGCGGGCAGACCAAGCGCCCTCGCTATCAGTTATGGCCAGATTTTACGGGCCTCCCGACTGGTTACAGGTTCGAAGTCGCTTGCGCGGTCCTCTCCCTAGTGTAGCGGTGATTCTGTGTCTACCGAATCTATCGCGGACCATGACATCCTTTCCCCGGCTGTTCACCCGGTATAGGGTAGCCGAATGGTCGTTTCAAGAGCGACTACCAGGTAAACAACCGCCCCCGATCTATAGGAAACAAAGCCGTTTCCAGACTCTCCCGACTATCAGTCAGAATTCACAGTGAATTGCGCACGGTGCGCAAACCATCCAGGAGCGCCCGAAGAGCGATTCCTAGGGGAACTGGCCCGCAGGCCAGGGTCCTACCCGGGCTTGCAATTCTGCGTGGAGGCTGCCGGGTGGGTGTAGACCCGTGAGTTTGGCCGACCTGGGTCTTAGTGGCCTAACTGAAGCAGAGCCAATTAGCTCCCGGCATCATCGGCAACTTGGACTAGAGCAGTAGTCGTGCTGTAGATATGTATTAATAATAGGAGACTAATTTCATCACAACCTATAATTTATCACATTTGAGAAAGCAAACGAGGGCATGGAAATTGTTAAAAATTGGCTAGGAAACTTTATGTTGACGCTTAATGTTGGCAAAACCAAATACATGCCATTTAGTGTAACAACCAGAGGTCAACCCACTATTAATAAAACTATTGTAATACACGAATGCGATAGCATAGAGCCTTGTAACTGTCAGCCTCTACAAAGAGAAATATCTTGGAAATATCTAGGCATCACTCTAGATTGATTTCTCCGTTGGGATTCTCATATACATAACGTGGCTACGAAGGTGCGAATCCTTGGATATGTTTTCAAAGAACTGAGGAATATTCTGGATTCCAAAACACTAAAAACTGTTTATTATGCTTTATGTGAATCGCTTATTACTTACGGCATAATTGGATGGGGTGGATGTGGTAAAACCCTGCTAGAGCCATTGCAAGTTGCGCAGAAATTTATATTAAAAATTATTCTACGTAGACCATATCGCCATCCCACTAATGAACTGTATAAGGAAGCTAAAGTTCTTGATTGTAGGCAACTTTTTCTAAAAACTTCCCTCTTAAGGCTATTTTTGGACAATAACTCAAATTTAGGAATAATTCAGAACCGGCGACCAACGAGACAAGTTGTAGAAAATAGCTTAATAATACCCAGAAGGAAAACATCATTTGCTCAAAGACATTACTCTTTCATTGCGCCGAGATTTTACAATCTGATCAATATGGAAATAAAAATGAATTTGACATTTAGGGAATTCAAAAATAAATTAAAGAAATGGTTATCGAATCATGACAGACTAACCATACATCAAATGTTAGAAATAATACTATAATAAAACTTAGGTGCACAAATTATTAACATATTTTTAAACTTATATGTTAAGTATTTTTTGACATTGAACTAACTACCAAAAAATATTTGACTTTGACAATGAATTATACTTTTAGTCTAGGTATTTTTATATTAAATCTTATATTACTTAAAACATAATATTAAATATTAATGACTGTTTCTTTCTTTTCTCTTATATAACTTTATTTATATTATTTAATCGAATTTTATATTATATTTATTGCCGATTTTATAATGGAAATGCATTTTATTTATTAAATATTTTTTATATTTTTTTATTATTATTATTTTTTATTTTATTCTGAAGACCACATTTTAGGGCAATTTAGTGTCATTAGCTTTTTACGAAAACTTGGACATTTGTAGGCAACCAAGCAATCAAGCAAACTTGATTGTAATATTGGAGTCCTGTCCACCCTAGAACGGGCTAGTCCCAGTTGGGTGACAGAAACAAATAAGCAAAAGGTTAAGGTTTCGCCATTCGGTTCCTGTTATTTTTGTAAGCTAATCAATGTTTTATAGTAATTAATTCTTAAATAAATAAATCATAATATAACAGCAGCACGGTTTCTTAGCCGGTTGGTCAATTAACACTAACCTATTACTATATAATATACAAACTACATAGCTAACGCTCTGGACAGCCGCAAGCAAGTGGACGTGATATTTACAGACTTTTCAAAGGCTTTCGGCAAAGTGAATACCTCCTTGCTCTTGCAGAAGTTATACCGTTTAGGTATTCACGGTTCTTTGCTACCCTGGATGGAATCATACTTATCGAATCGATCTCAATTAGTCCAAATAAACGGACATTTGTCGAAAGTCATCGACGTCACTCCGGTGTGCCTCAGGGAAGCCATTTAGGGCCTGTATTATTCACGCTGTTTATCAACGACATCGGAAAATGTTTCAGGAAATCGCAATTCTTACTTTATGCTGATGACCTTAACATTTTCAATACGATTGCTTCTGCTGATGACTGCTATGATATCCAAGCCGAGCTAATAAATTTACAACAGTATTGCGTAACGAATAAACTGTACTTGAACCTAAACAAATGCTAAACCATGTCGTTTTCTAGATCTCATCGGCCTACACATTGCCAATATTATATTAACGCGCATAAACTGGAAAGACTTTCTGAATTCACTGACTTGGGTATAACATTTAATAGTAAACTTAGCTTCAATACTCATATAGAGCTAATGACCTCCAAATGTTACCAGTTGCTGGAATTCATTTGGAGGGTAACGACGCCTTTCAAGGATTTCCGCGTTGTTATGCTCCTCTTTACATCGCTTGTCCGGAGTAGATTGGAGTTTGGCAGCGTGGTTTGGAATCCATGATATGAACATTATGTTTCAGATATTGAAAGAGTTCTGAAAACGGTTCTGAGAAGATTGCGTTTCAAATTCTTTAACGAAATAGAATTCGCTGATTACAAAGCCCAAACTCACTTTTTCGAATGTCAATCTCTGAAGACGAGACGTACTCTTTACCCATAAGCTTGACTGCCCTAATCTGCTTAGTCGTTTCCAGCTGAACGTTCCGTCGACCCACAGAACACGTCGTTGTGATGTGTTCCGCCCGCCGCATTGTTCAGCCAATAACGCACTATTCTCGCCGGTGCCCCGTATAATGCGCTCATATGAGAAAATTCTAAATTGCTTTGATGGTATTCTCCTAAGTAAATCACAATTCAAGCAACTCGCCTCTGCAAAAATAGCGGATTAAAAACTAAACTGAAATAAAAATAAAATATTTAAGGTGTTAGAAGTGTATTACAATGTAGGTGTGCGATATCCCGCCTCGTAACTATGCCGTCTGACGGGGATATCAAGCGGGTTACGGGTGGATCATTTGGTTGCTTGTGCAAAGTTTAGTTGACAGAGGAAGCGTTTGAAAACTTATGATGAGTATTGAGAGGTGAATTATCGATATGGCGATCGCTAATCAAAACTCACGTACCTTGACGGTCATGTAGCTGCAGCAGTGGGATGCGCGCTGCTGATTCCGCTTTTGCGTAGCGCGCACGGCACGATCGAGGGATTCGTGCGGCGTGTCCGGCGCGACGCGTGCGCTGCTCCAAGTGTATGTCGCGTGCGACGCGCTGTTTCCTGTGGGGTGCAGTCGTAACACTCCCGTAGGATCGCTTGTGCCTTTTACAACGAATCCGAGTCCGCGATTCCGAGACAACAAACGAGGTTTTTGTCTAAGTCGGCGAGGCCGTGACAGCGGTCGAAAATCGTTGCTACCGTTCGAATTGACAGACTGACTCGCCGCCCGTTCGAAAGCGGGCGATGTTGCCAACTGTCAGGTTTTTGTGAGTTGACAGCTCTCACCAATCGATAATTGAATTATGTAAAATATAATATTAAAATGAACTCGAATTTATCAATAACAATATCGAACATACCCCCCAGCAGAGAAAGGGTCCAGCCCTTGATTGACGCAAAAAGGCGCTGAGATATTGATACAGAAGGGTAAATAAGGGAAAAGAGGTAGAAGTAAAAGAAATAAAAGAAATGAAAATAGATAAAAATTAAATTAAGTATTGTGGACCGAAGGCGTGTTTAAACCGTAGGGTCAGATCGGGGTACGACCACGACCTTAACCATCGGACGAGTTAGAATACCTTGCTGTGTCCTAAGCCGTACAACTCGGACAATACCGTCTTTGCCCGGGCAAAGCTCGATGATACGGCCTAAAGACCATTCTAGTGGGGGAGCATTATCGACCTTTATTAAAGCTATGTCGTCCAACTGAGGCGTTGGTACTGATTTGAGCCACTTTGCTCTTTGTTGTATTGAGGTATTCAGCATGCCAACGACGCCAAAACTGACCAATGAGTGAACGCAGCATCCGGTATCGAGACAGCAGATGCAAAGATACCTCTGGCTGTGGTTTCTCGAGAACCGCTACGAAGGGCTCCCCAATGAGCAAATGTCCCGGCGTAAGGACATCCGTCTCGGCAGGGGAGGAGGAGAGAACACATAGAGGTCGTGAATTTAGAACGGCCTCCACTCCGGCGAAGAGCGTTGATATTTCAGAAAAGGTCAGATGCGCATCGCCGACCACTCTCTTGAGAAGTGGTTTGGCAGATTTGATCGCAGCCTCTGCCAGTCCGTTGAAATGTGGTCCTGTAGGAGGCGTGTTATGAAAGGTGACGGTTTTTTTAGCCAAAGCGTCACTTATATTGTGTTGGACACTCGGATCCATGAAGTATTTAGTGACGTCGTCTAGGTATCGACGAGCACCAATGTAATTTGTACCGCAGTCAGAATAGACGTCGGTACAAAACCCTCTTCGAGAGGTGAATCGAAAAAATGCCGACAGAAAGTCGTCAGTTGTAAGGCTAGGAACAACTTCCAAATGAACGGCCTTTGTGGCGAGGCAGACGAAAACACACAGGTACGCCTTGTATAACTTGGCATTTCTGTGTGGGCCAGATTTAAGAAGGAACGGCCCTCCGAAGTCTGTTGATACCCTTATAAAGGGTCGTACTTGCTCCACCCGACACTGTGGTAAGTCTCCCATCGGCGGTGATTTAGGAGCAGCTCCTAGTCGGAAGCAACGTCGACAGAGGGAGAGCTGATGTCTAATCGCGCGACGAGCAGACAAGATCCAGAAGCGTCTCGCTAAAACAGCCTGTAAGGTAGAAGGCCCACAATGAAGATGCATTATATGATAATGTTGAATGAGTAACTTTGTAAAATGGTGAGAACGAGGCAACAGAATTGGATGTTTCCTCTCCTCTGGTAAGTTTGAGTATCGGATTCGTCCTCCAACTCTAAGGAGCCCAGAGGCGTCCACATACGGAAATAGTTTGAAAACGCGGTTTGAAGGATTCTTGCCTCTTGCTAATAGCTCGAAATCGACTTCAAATTCGGAGTGTTGAACAAAACGGATACAAGTGTTTAGAGCTGACGCACGCTCTGAAACGGACAACGGTCCGGCAAGCTTAGAGGGAAATCGTAGGTTGCTAATGAAGCGAAGACACCACGCAGTCACATTTATAAGCTTATCGAAAGAGCTATAATTTTCAATCCACGGTGTAGTGACCGTGGAGGAGGTGCACGCAGTCATGGACATTCGACGAATGCCTGCCAGTTTGTCGGATGAGAGCGGAACAATATTTTTCGGCCAGTCGGCATCAGGTTTTGACAGCCATAACGGTGACCACCACAAGTCGTGATCAAGTAGCTCTTCGGGCGAAATGCCCCTGGATGCACAGTCCACCGGGTTAAGCTTGGTAGGAACGTACCTCCATACCTCTGGGTCGACCAGGGAAATGATTTGCGAAACACGATTTGACTCGAATACCTGTAATAGGTGCGGAGGGGTTTTCAGCCAAGAAAGAGCGACCGTAGAGTCCGACCAACAAGTTAGTTCCAGATGACCTACTTGAGAGGTCAGTGAAGCTCGAATATGAGAAGTGGTTCTAGCTAGAAGCAACGCCGCACACAATTCAAGTTTGGGAATAGTCAGTTTAGTTTTGATTGGGGCAACCTTAGTTTTCCCTATTAGAAGGTGAATGGAAATTAACCTATCGTGATGAATCACCCGGAGATAAACGGCGCAAGCATATCCAGACGAGGATGCATCACAAAAACCGTGAAGTGAGTATCCTTCCGAGTTTGGAGTTAAAATAAAGCGATTGATTTTGACCGAACACAAACTGGGTAAGCCCTGCAAGAATAAGTCCCATTCACGGACAATATGGTCTGGGGGAGGTTCATACCACTCAGCACCTAGAAGCCAGAGTTGTTGCAGAAGAAGTTTAGCCCGAAAGACGACTGGAGAGAGCCAGCCACAGGGGTCGAAAATACGCGCCACTGTTGATAGAATGGAACGCTTCGTACAAGGGCCTGAACTCACATGTTGAAATGCGTAAGAAAAGGTATCATCCTTGGGGCTCCATTGAACCCCAAGAACTTTGAGAAACAACTGATCATCTGAAGTATCAAAGTCAAGAGGGACTTCACAATGATCAGAAGGGAGGTCATACAGCAACTCTGGAGAATTTGAGGACCATTTCCTTAAATCGAATCCACCGAGGGACAATAACGAAATTATATCGGATTTCAGTGTCTGAGCAGCTTCGATGGTGTCAGAACCCGTTAAAATATCGTCGACGAAAATGTCGTGAAGAATAGCGCGCGACGCCTGTGGGAATCGCTCTTCGTTCTCGTACGCGAGTTGATGTAAGCAACGCATAGCAAGGAACGGCGAACAGGTCTCACCATAGGTAACAGTATTCAGGAAATATTCCTGAATCGGAAGATCTGGGGAATCACGCCAGAGGATCATTTGGAAACGACGATCCTCAGGATGAACCAGAATCCGTCTGAACATCATTTTGATGTCAGTGGTGAAAACATACCGGTGAGTTCGGAATTGGAGTAGGATATCACGGATATCCTGTTGCAACTTTGGACCTGCCGCAAGACACTGATTTAACGAAGCGCCTGAGGTAGTTGGCATGGATGCATCGAAGACGGTACGAATTTTGGGTTTACCGTACTTGTATTTGATGATTCCCGTGGTGCGGTATATAATACCTTTCCTGATCTTCAGGAGGAGGCTGAGAGACCAGTGTCATGTCACCGAGCTCACGGTATTCCTGCATGAACTGAACGTACAGTTCCTTCAGGAGTGGATCTCTTTCAAATTTCCTCTCAATCGCTATGAAACGCTTGAGAGCTTGATACCTCGAATTACCGAGCGCGGGCCTGTCCTTAATAAACGGAAGTCGTACGACGAATCTTCCATCGTCATGTCGAGTATGCGCGTCGACAAAACACTTCTCGACCAGGACGTCGGATTGGTCAGGCACGGCCTGAGGAGGCTCTTCTATTTTCCAGAATAGCTCCAGAGATTTCTCCAAGCTAGGCGTCTGGGCGAGAAATGACGACATGTGCAGGACATTACGGTCTTTTGTGTTTGCGATATTGGCACGGCCAATAAGGAAATACCCAAAAATTGATGAAAAGGCAGAAGGCAGATTTGGACCTAACTTGATGACTTCGCCAGTAACAATGTCTGGGTATAAGTCTGCCCCCACAAGTATGTCCACCTCGCGTGGCTTGTGGAGCTGGTCGTCAGCCAGTGGGAGATTGAAACCGGACAGAACGTCTGCCGGTAACGGAACTGATGGTAGTTTATTAGATATTTTGTCCAATAACAGTGCCTCCGTGGACAAGACTGGGCTGGAGTAGTGAATAGGTTTTATAAACAGTTGGACAATTCGACCCGGATGAGATACGTGCCCCCCAGCGATGCCGCGTATGTTTATATTCGACGAGTGGTAGTGAAGTCCGAAAGATTTCGCACAACGTGACGTGATAAAGGAACTTTAGCTGCCTGGATCAATGAGAACGCGTACCTTCTGATACGATCCACTCGAATCCATAACCATGGCCATGGCGGTCCCAAGCAGCACCGTAGGCTTGACACCGGATTGGAACTCGCAAGTATCAGCATGAGCGGCATTAGTAACAGTCACGTGATCTTCGTCCGAGGGACGATCACGTGACCGCGCTGCGTTTGTGTCGGGAGAAGATTGCCCACCGAAACGATTGACAGGGGAGTTCATAAACTGCGGAGAGGATGGTCCAACTCCACCGTCACGATGTAGTAAAGTATGGTGTTTGGCCGATCCGCAAAGTTTGCAACAAAAGGTTGACTTGCATCGATTCAACTGATGCGGCTTTAAACAATTTACGCATAGTTTTTTTGCACGAATAAAGTTTAATTTTTTGTCATGAGACAAGTTTGAGAAACTTGGACACTTGTAAATATAGTGCTGAGGGTCAGAGCAATGAGGGCAGCGAGCACGCGAATAAGTCTCAGGGGGGCTAGCCGTACCCTCGACGTGAAATGAAACGCGTTTCGAGCCTGAAGCCTTCATTTGATCCTGCTTGATCTGAGGTTCACCCTTAACAGTCTTATTCAGAGTCGTCACGTAATACCGGTATCAAAGCCGAATTTGTAAATTCGGGGTTACGGCCGGATTTAGGGAACCTCAAACTGACTCCAGAGCACGGCACTGGGCATTCAGGAATGAAAGGAATTCATTAAAGGTCGGGATTTCCTTTTCCTCACCGACGCACTCGATTTCGAATCGAGTACGTGTATCCGCATCAATCTTTTTAAGAAAAAGATGTAGAAGCAAAAAAGACCATTCCTCCGTGGGAAAACCTAGGGCTGTTAAAGCCTTAACCGACTCGTTAATTGTAGTAAGAAAATTACGTAATTGTTCTGCCTTTCGTAGGACATTAGGTAAATTAAACATATTCTGAAGATACTTATCTGCTATAAGTCGCTTATTTTCATATCGCGATTTTAA
This sequence comes from Micropterix aruncella, assembly GCA_944548615.1. Lineage (NCBI taxonomy): Eukaryota > Metazoa > Arthropoda > Insecta > Lepidoptera > Micropterigidae > Micropterix > Micropterix aruncella. Next base: position 5,628,699 of record OX155968.1, read on the forward strand.
CAAATTAAGGCATACTTCGTAATTACCATCTGAAAGTTCAAGATGGTTTACTATTCGTAATGGCTCTCCAGAAAGCGAAGACAGCAAATAATAAAGTCGCTGGACGTCTGACAGATTTGAATCACTGTGTACGAGACTCGAAAAAAGACTAAAGAAGCTTGACCATTGGTCGAGTTCTCCGGAAAAATGTGGTAATTTGACTGGTGGCAATCGGACTGTCCCACTGTTTGAATTGGTCGCGCACAATGACGTATTTCGGTTGTCAGCGTTGCGTTGGGATTCGATTAAAATTGCGTATTTTGCTTTAATTGTTTGGATTTTTGCTTGAAACTCCTGAAAGCAAGCATCATGCGCATCCTGGTCAAATCCATCTGCATCGTCAGCTTCTACCGAGACATGATATTCTAATAAGTCATTCTCTAATGAGTCAATTGTTTCGGCGCCAACTCGAAACTCAAATAAGTGTTGTTTTGATACGTCGATTTCGTGAGAGCTTTTGTATATAAATTCCAAGCGTTTTAGGAGCAATTTATATTTTATAACTGCATGTTTTTGTTTTAGAGCCATGTTCGCGGCGTGAAACACAGCAAGGTATTAAATTCGTAAACAATACGTCAAAACGTATTTGATGTGATCGAAATGTCACACTGCATTCATACGCGAATGGTGGCGAAAAACACAAAGTGTTAAATTCGAACATTGGAATGATTTGAAATGTCGCGGCAACGGCCGTCCATCACGGACGAAACGGCTTCGTTACGAACGTCACGTCGTATGGGTCAGTTCTACCAACAGTCCGGTTTGACAGAATACATAAATATGAAAAGATAAATATGAAAACCACGCTCTGCTACCAAAATGTGCGATATCCCGCCTCGTAACTATGCCGTCTGACGGGGATATCAAGCGGGTTACGGTTGGATCATTTGGTTGCTTGTGCAAAGTTTAGTTGACAGTGGAAGCGTTTGAAAACTTATGATGAGTATTGAGAGGTGAATTATCGATATGGCGATCGCTAATCAAAACTCACGTACCTTGACGGTCATGTAGCTGCAGCAGTGGGATGCGCGCTGCTGATTCCGCTTTTGCGTAGCGCGCACGGCACGATCGAGGGATTCGTGCGGCGTGTCCGGCGCGACGCGTGCGCTGCTCCAAGTGTATGTCGCGTGCGACGCGCTGTTTCCTGTGGGGTGCAGTCGTAACACTCCCGTAGGATCGCTTGTGCCTTTTACAAGGAATCCGAGTCCGCGATTCCGAGACAACAAACGAGGTTTTTGTCTAAGTCGGCGAGGCCGTGACAGCGGTCGAAAATCGTTGCTACCGTTCGAATTGACAGACTGACTCGCCGCCCGTTCGAAAGCGGGCGATGTTGCCAACTGTCAGGTTTTTGTGAGTTGACAGCTCTCACCAATCGATAATTGAATTATGTAAAATATAATATTAAAATGAACTCGAATTTATCAATAACAATATCGAACAGTAGCTAAATAATAATAACTAGAAAACGTTTTTAGATTTACATCAAATAACTCAATGTAATATTATCTCTAGTATGTAAGACTGGTGTAATTCTGTTGTTTTTTTCTTCAAATAAAGAAAAATAAACCACCCCTTTTGATTAAATTCTAAGTATGGCTTCTTTTACCTCGAGGACCGACGCAACATAGATCTCGGAGGGTAATTACGTAATTAGATTGTGTATATCTGCGATAGTATTAAACTTAGTGACTTAATTTAATAATAAAAAAAATAAAAATACTATTTTCAAGAAAAAGAGCGAGCTTATTGCCGTGTGGCAATACTTATCAGATAACCTATTACTTTAGATACAGATAGCTATGAGATACAGGAGGCTATGGCCTGGCACGTGGTACGTCAACCAGGCCAAACAAAGTAAGACAGATTTTCTAATTCGTGGAATGACTTAATAAATGCTCGGCCGTTTTGTTGACGATTTGGGACAATGCTGTCGCATCTTAAATGGTAGGCCAAGGGATTAAGTGTATATCACAAGCTTTGCCTCGCAAAGTTGCGTAACCAACGCAAAACAAAAATTAAAATAACAAAACTACCTGAAAACCAGACAAAATGGTAATGACAAAAGAAAAATCCATGAATAAAATTAAATAAAGACGCATAAAAGAAGGAGACGAAACATTATCAAAAAATCCTCATTAGAAGAAAGACAGTTTATTGTCTTATCAATATACCTAGAGAGAGAAATCCTCTCCACATTTGATTAGGAGAAAAAAAATGGAGAAGTTCTATAATTTATGTTTTTTTGGCATTTCGACAGGACTGGTTACCAGGCCCGGACTGTCCAGGTCGGCTGTTCGGCGATCGCCTATGGCCCCCGACTAAAGGGAGCCCCAAATTGGCCCCAAAAAATTGGTTTTTATTTTATATTACCTTACTAACTCATTTTCAATTTATAATCCACCTGTAATTGATTGCTATTTTTATAGTGTGTACCAAGTTTAAATGTAATAAAATAATATAAAAATGTTTTGTAAACGTAATTAAAGTACCATACAATAGAAAAGTGTAATTTTTGGTAAATATCTTGCTTTTACACAAATACTTTTAAATACCAAAATAGCGCAAAATGTAGTTTTCGGGCATATCGTTTTCAAAACATTCCCGAGGAAGGACCCCCGTCCCCCCTCACGATAAGGAGGCCCCTCTTCAGTCTCTCACCGAGGGCCCCCAAAGGAGCCGCAGAGTTCTATACATATAACTCCCAGGTATTCAGATTGCGATAATGCTTAAACTTTGACACGTCTCTGTCTCGTTTCCTCGTGCATCGCATCGGTCATTGATGGGGAATCTGGGGGTGTCGTTACAACGGGCAAAACCGTAATTCCAGGGAGTTTGACGACATCAGGTCGTTCTATTTCCTATGGAGTGAACGTGAAGACTTAGCGGACATGGACAGTCCACTGTCTAACTCCACCGACAAACCCGTGAGAGTCCAACTGCTTACCGCAAGGCACTGGGAAGTAAACGCAGCGGGCTGAACTCACGCCCTCGATGCACGATTTGAATGGACTTATCCGCCCTCCAGTCGCGTCACAGATTCGAAGTCGTTTGCGCGACCTTTACCTGATGTTAACAGCAATTCAGTTCGAATTTATCGCGGACCGCGGCGCCCTTTGCCGTCAACGGGATCGGGTGACCAACATCGTTTCAAGGAAGTTGACATCAGGTCAAGAGCCACCCCCGCTGCGTAGAAAACGTATCAGACCGTTTCCAACACCCCCCCCCCCCCTTCCTCCCCAGTTATGTGCCGGAGTGCACAGACGATTGGCAAACGCCGCACGATGCGCAAACCGCCCAGTGTCGCCCGAGATGTTCCCTCAGATTGGATCCGATCTTACCAGTCTACGACGCAGCCGTAACAGTGCTCATAGTCATTTCCATGTTCATCCCTCTTTGAGGAGGCTACCAGAGGCTACCGCCGGCGGGCATTACAAAGCTATAAGCGATTTTTTTGATTTTGCTAGCAGCAGCTCTAATGTCATATACTCAGCCCCTGCACGGTAAGTTGCTTAGAAGTGGATATATTAAAAAGAAAAAGGAAATTCTCTTGTCGGCTTTTCAGTTAAACCACAAGAAAGCCATTGCATCTCGTAAATCTGGCGCTGGGAAAGATGAAATCTTTAAACCAATATGACCTATTACGATGCCTTGGTGATAATGGCGATAATGAATGCATGTACTGAGCAAATAGATAGCAGCAGCCGCTATCACTTCGACGTCCATCTTCAACAGACGATAGCTAGTAAATGAAGAGTCACGAACGATTGTGTAGAGTACTGTAGAACTACCCATGATCGCGGCGATGATGGCCACTTTTTTATTAGCCCACCATTGTGAAGAACAGCCAAGAGCGCGTTTAGAGGAGAAGAGCGTTTACATCAAAACTTCCAGTTTCTGCCATCGCCGGCGCTATTTAAAAATCAAAAACTAATGCCAGGTCTTTTGAAACAACGTCGTCACTAGAAAAAACAAAATGTGTGTTTCGCGCTATTCGCAGCGGTAGCAGCAATGTTTTCACAACAATACGACATAAATTAATCATATTAATTGATGCTTAATATTTGCGTAGCTTGCACGGAGCAGCTAACCAGGGCTGGTTAGTTGCTCCGTGGTAGCTTGTCACTTAATTTTATTGCCTGTGAAAATTCGACGTCGACCACCATCCGACAACACAACAAAAAAGCAATAATAGAGGTAGGCCAGCAAGTGCAAAATCATCGATCTGCGCCGGTTAAATAATACAACGGCGAACCGCGATAACAAAACTAATTTATTACGATTTTCTACACATCCATATTGAAACGTACACAAACTAACCAAACTGGTATATACTGACATGTTCAAACAAACGCTTAAAAAAGTGAGATAACAAAAAAAAGTAAACTCACATTTTTAAGAAGACGGCTCGAATGTGTTCCAAATTTGAATCACGGCGGTTCGCCGAAAATGTCAAAGATGTCGCCAGCAGCGCGGCACAACAGAATAAACAAAAATTCACAACACTTTCAATGTTTCAACGCCTTAATGCGTCGTACATCGCGAGACAATCAGCTGAGAGCCAAATATTATCCACCTGTCACAATGCCAGGGCCCGACACGGTCAATAATACCGAATACCGTCTGTGCTGTCGGCGAGTCGCCGCACAGCGAAACTAGTTTTTATTATTTTTTTCCATATTATTCTTCCGCGACGCCGGCAGGTAGATTATTCTTCGTATCGAATCGAAACAATGCGGTATTTATTACAAAACAGAGTAGGCGGTGCTTATTTTATTGACAAACTGACATGGGGTTCGGATCTTTGGTGCGAATCTGGGCCATCTAGCGCGTCTCGTCTGAACTATTAGCAAAAAATGACGTTTGTTCGGCGCAGGCGTAGTAATGGGCGGTTGATTATTTTAACCGGTTATGAACTACCCACTACGCCAATTTCCCCACAAGACAGATTAATTCTGAATATTTATGTATTATATACTCCGCTCTTTGAGAACAGATAAACAACAACATTTGTTTACACAAATTTAGAAGAATTATACCTACATCTCTATCTTTTCTCGGTGAACAGAGTATAGTTACAGTAGGCATACCAGGCAGTAGCTTCTCTTAGAACAAAATTGAAATCAAATCGAGCTACGTCACGAGTCCTAAGACCTCATGTCCACTTGCACGGTTGTATCGCCGTAGCACAGGAGTAAACACGAACAGAGGCAAAGCTTCTGAAGAGCGTGCAAAATTTTTACCTACTTTGTTAGGGTTGGCACAGAAGAATAAAATTAAATAAACTAAACATTTGTCAACTTTTTATTATACACAATTTTAAAAAGTCTCCTTTAGTTACACTATCTAATTACGATATACCAACACGATTTTTGCACCGCCGGGTTGAGTTATTTTTCGATGTTAATGGAATTACTGCAGTATAGGGACCTTTCTAAAAAATCGAAAAAATAATGAAATACTACTAGATTCGATCATTGTAATGCTAAATGTGAAAGAAAAAAGCTTTAACAAATTAACAACCAAATTTAGTTTAAAGTAAAAAATAAGTGATGTTACAAAATCAATAATGTAAAATAGGTTCCTTTAATGCATTAATACCTAATTACTAATAGTATATCTTTCCGCCACATAAAAAAACGGTTGTCACCCCAAGACTTTCCTGAAAAGTAGCCAGGAACTTAATTATTCTAACCCAAATGTTGTATACGCATTAAATTATGATAGCCCCTTCCAAGTTCTACCATGACATCGCTGATGTACCCTGGGTTGGCTCCCGATGAGGGAACTCCTAAACGGTCAACAGCAGAGACCCAAAATTTTGTATACGCATTCAATTACGATAGATCTTCCATGTTCCACCATGACATGGCTGATGAACCCTGGGTTGACTCCCGATGAGGGAACTCCTCAACGATGTCATCAGCGATGTCATGGTGGAACATGGAAGGGCTATCGTAATTATATGCGTATACAAAATTTTGGGTCTCTGCTGTTGACCGTTGAGGAGTTCCCTCATCGGGAGTCAACCCAGGGTTCATCAGCCATGTCTTGGTGGAACATGAAAGGTCTATCGTAATTGAATGCGTATACAAAATTTTGGGTCTCTGCTGTTGACCGTTGAGGAGTTCCCTCATCGGGAGTCAAGCCAGGGTTCATCAGCCATATCATAGTGGAACATGGAAGGTCTATCGCAATTGAATGCGTATACAAAAATTTGGGTCTCTGCTGTTGACCGTTGAGGAGTTCCCTCATCGGGAGTCAACCCAGGGTTCATCAGCCATGTCATGGTGGAACATGGAAGATCTATCGTAATTGAATGCGTATACAAAATTTTGGGTCTCTGCTGTTGACCGTTGAGGAGTTCCCTCATCGGGAGTCAAGCCAGGGTTCATCAGCCATGTCATAGTGGAACATGGAAGGTCTATCGCAATTGAATGCGTATACAAAAATTTGGGTCTCTGCTGTTGACCGTTGAGGAGTTCCCTCATCGGGAGTCAACCCAGGGTTCATCAGCCATGTCATGGTGGAACATGGAAGATCTATCGTAATTGAATGCGTATACAAAATTTTGGGTCTCTGCTGTTGACCGTTGAGGAGTTCCCTCATCGGGAGCCAAACCAGGGTACATCAGCGATGTCATGGTGGAACATGGAAGGGCTATCGTAATTATATGCGTATACAAAATTTTGGGTCTCTGCTGTTGACCGTTGAGGAGTTCCCTCATCGGGAGTCAACCCAGGGTTCATCAGCCATGTCATGGTGGAACATGGAAGGTCTATCGTAATTGAATGCGTATACAAAATTTTGGGTCTCTGCTGTTGACCGTTGAGGAGTTCCCTCATCGGGAGCCAATCCAGGGTACATCAGCGATGTCATGGTAGAACTTGGAAGGGGCTATCATAATTTACTGCGTGTACAAAATTTTGGGTCTCTGCTAATGACTGTTGAGGAGTTCCCTCATCGGGGTCCAACCCAGGGTGGATGGATTTCAACCATAATCTTTTCATCTCATAACATGATGACCAACTGATACCTGCATGCCAAATTTCAGCTCAATCGGATGAAACGTTTCGACGCTATCGTCGGATAATACACACAGCCAGACACAGAAGTGCGTCCACAATACTTTCCCGACAGGAAAGTAATAATAAATTATAATCTATTTATTTACTGTACTTACCTAATGAAATCTTTGGGGTAATTGAAAAATGATATGTTTTTAATAATTCTAGAATCGTTCAAACACACGCTGCAGTAAACCATATTTACACTTGTTTATGTTAAAAACACTTATTGAATCAAACGTAAGGAGAAAAATAAACAACAGGTGAGATGTGTACGTCCGCCGCGGCTGGGGGCCCTGAGGTTTGTCAACCGGCGAAGCCAATATAGACCGGTTTCTCCGCGTACGTACGAAGCGGCCGGTTGGCATACACGCACGCGTCTTACGCTTGTAGTAGTGTACCTACCAAATCGCGGTTGTATGAAGCTTTGTCTCTGTTCCGTGTCTACTCGTGTGGCCGTAGGACGCGTTAGGTACATACATTTTGTTAACAAGGTGACGCAATAATTATCCGCCGTGAAAACGTCTGGTGTCGACAATCTCTCCTTCATTGCCATACAACACTGATACAAATTTCGCCGTAAATAAACACGGATCGCCGAAGGGGAAATACGATGCATACGGCGGCGGCGCCGTGCCGTTTTTCCGAGGTGTCCGTGAGCAAGCTTCCATAATGATTTATACCCCACTGACGAGCGCGCCTAGAAACGGTGAATTAACCGTGGATTTTCAAGGCGAAAAAAACGTGTGTGGACAAGAAGGCTAAGAGCTCGCATATGGCCGACATATGTCGTTAAGGAAAGTCGTCAGCCTTCACCCGCGCGTAACGCTAACCGAAGGCGTTCACCAAGACGTATCCCAATGCTCACTTCCCTCGCACCCTATCCCCGCATCGCTGACGCTTGATAGTGCATCTACTGTTCTCTCGGTATACTGTGGTATAGTACTTTAATTTTAACACGTTCATTCCCAAACTGAAAATTTGAATTTCATGTGGTGGCCAAAGTTATTTATCCCGCATAGAAACTCCTTAGCGACGACCACGTGATATCGCGTGAACGGCCGTTTGGTGAGGGGCCGCATCACGCGATATCGCGTGAACGGCAATGAATGTGTTAAACGAAGTTAAAATATATGTAAAGGCAGTTTACATTGAGTCAGTTGCAGGCACCGGTGCTGGCTCCGAGAATTGACACACTGTTAGGCTTATTGCTTAAGGCGGTAAAATTCCGCGCGTTTAATTTTCAGATAATCTGCGAACTACAGGATCACATGAAAGCGCACGCACAACGTAAAAAACGGCCCGGATCTAAATTATGTATATTTCTGCAGATTCGTTGCGGTGCGTCACCGGACGATTTTTTCCATATATGTATGACTTATATGTATAGGACCCCGCGCACTGAGGAAATTATTCCGAAGATTGACGGCAAAGACGTATGCAGTAAGGTACGTTGGGGTACGTTTTTTACGCCGGCCGGAAAAAACATTGAATTGTGGTAGTCCGCGCACTACGGTGAAAATTTCGGATATTAGTCACTCGTTTTCTATGCAAGTGTCTGCCGTCGATCTGCGGAATAATTTCTGCAGTGTGCGGGGTTTTATATAACTCTACAGTATGGAAAAACACGTCCGGTGACGCACCGCAACCAATCTGCAGCAATCCACAAAACTTAAATCGGGACCGGTTTTTTTTCGTAGTGCGCACGATTTCATGTGATTCCCATTGATTCATAATTCCCGAAAATAAATAAAACGCACGGAATTTTGCAACAGTGCGTTGTTGCAAAAAACGATGTTTTTTCCGTCCGGCGTAAAAAAAAAGTGCCGCAACGCACCGCATCGCAATGCACGCCTGGACTTACGCGATGGCAGTACAGGGTCATCACTGAAAAAATCAATTTACGCGATGGCAGTAAATAGTCGGGCGGCGACCGCGTGGTTACTTACCTGTTGCAGGACCTACCGCTGCAATACCTACCGCTTTCCACGAACAGTAGACTTCAAATATGTAAGAAAAAATTGGTCTTCTGGGGCTCAGGTTGGGGGGTTCTTCGCAGCGACCGTTTTCTTATTTCTCATTTTGAAATATTCGACAAACAGCTTGAGAACCAGAGCGCGCACTATACATAGCCACGCTGTCTTTTGCCAGTTAAATAGGGTGAACGCCCCAGTCCCAAACCAGGCACCCGTACTTCTTTTTACTACCTTTCAAGCGGCTAAAATAACACCTTGACTGTCCGTGCATTAACCGCTGGAATACTTATACCACCGATCGGTGGTATTCCATTGCGACAACTCGCGGGCGGCCTATTTCCGTAATTACGCAATTCTGTAATTATATGCGAAAAAAGTCGCCTTCATTGGATAAGCCACCAGATGTATTACTCATGAGGAATACATTCTTACAAAATGGATTACTGCGACGGTTCGAAAGGGTATACCTCTTAAAAAGGAACTTCTGATTAGTTTTCCATTCAAAGAAGATACTCCCGGCCTTAAATGGTTTGCAAGTTTTATCACACGGCATCCCGAACTCGTTTAACGGCACGCGGAAACTATTTCTACATCGCTTAGTCGGTTTACAGAAGACGGAATTCGAAAATCGGCTGGGCTGTGAGCTGGCAGACCAATTAATATTTAAAGAGCATAATGTTAGCTACTGTGAGAACTTGGTTTCATCCTGTAACTCGATGACGTAAAAATGAGGTAAATTGACCCCTAAAAATGGTTGGACTGCGGAATCCTCCAACACGGGGTCTAGCCGACATGGTTTTTTTAGACTCTTTCAATCAACTCTAAAGCCAACGAAATGGTTTTGTTCGGTCCCCTTATGAGGTAAACAGATGGTTCAAGGTGAACCATTTACCTTTTCGCTGCGGAATTCCCCTCAAGCTGAACCCCGGAAGACCATTTCTTTTCTACCTATTTGAGGTCTACTTTTCGTGGAAAGTGGTATTATTCTGCAACTCGATGAGGTAAGTAACCATGCTGTCGCCGAGGCCGCACGGAGTAACAGAGTCAGCACTGACGTCTTAAATTTGGTCAGTAACTGACAATATAAATTAGCCGTAATGTTATCGAAATTGGATACAGAAAATAACCATTTAACCCGTTGTTATAATGATAACCGGTTTATTTTTCAGATCCGATCGCTTCATCATCATCAATGGCGGGTGTCCTCCTTTCAATTTGACGTTCGGTATTGTCTTTTTCAACAAGAAGAAAATATAATAAATGTAATAAAAGCGTTTTCGCTTGCGATTTGATTGGAAGTAAAACTGTGGAATGATGTGATTCGTAAGATTTTAAGCGATGTGCGTGTTTTGAGCGCGTTAAGATATTCCAGAAGAGCAACGGTACGTTTTTCCTTTGTATTTCGTCAGATTAGACGATTTCCGATAGTGTAGCGATAGCGGGGCGTATACTCGTTGTTAGTGATAGTTTTTTTGAATATTGGTGCCGATTCAATCTTGCTTTGCGGCGCTAAATGAAAAATTGCGTTTGATAACTGGCGGAAACACATATTGTTCGGAGTTACAGATCATATTCGCGATTTAGCATCATATTAAATATGAATAAATATTGGCTTTTTCAGATTCCTGAATAGTATGTTATTCTACGCGTAGTACAAATAGCAGAAAGTATAAAGATGGGCGATACAAACGCGAGTAGCTTCGATGAAGATGACGCGTTTCCGCTTCACATGTGTGTTTTTAAAGGAGATGTCAAAAAACTGTCGGCACTGCTCCGTGTCATTGACGTTGCAAAAAGAGACAAGCACGGCAATACTGCTTTGCATCTCGCCGTGATGCTCGGCAGGAAAGATTGCGTGCAGTTGTTGCTGGCGCACGGCGCGCCGGTGAAGATAAAAAATGCAACGGGATGGTCGCCGTTGGCAGAGGCGATCAGCTACGGCGATCGCCAGACGATATCGTCGCTCGTGCGGAAATTGAAGCAGCAGGCGCGCGAGCAGATGGCGGAGCGTCGCCCCAATTTAGTCGCTGCTCTCAAGCAAATGGGGGATTTTTACCTGGAGCTCAAGTGGGATTTTCAGTCGTGGGTCCCGCTCGTCTCGAGGATACTGCCGTCGGACGTCTGCAAAATTTACAAGCACGGCTGCAGCATCCGCCTCGATACGACTCTCGTCGATTTTTCCGACATGAAATGGGAACGCGGCGACATTTCATTCTTATTCCAAGGAGAGGAAGCGCCGACGAAGTCGCTGACGGTCCTCGACAACAAGATGAAGGTGTTTCAACGGGTGCGGTACGAAGATACCGAATCGGAGATCGAGGACGAGGTCGACGTATTGATGTCGAGCGATATTCTAGCGGCGCAAATGTCGACGAAAGGGATATCGTTCACGCGCGCGCAGTCCGGCTGGATTTTCCGCGAGGACCGCAAAGAGACGGTCGCAGGGCTGTACGACAGCGAAGTGTATTCGATCAACGGCCTCGTTCTGGAATCTAGAAAGCGACGCGAGCATCTATCCACGGACGACCTACAAAAGAACAAAGCGCTGATCGAGAGCTTCATAAAGGGGTCGCTCGACGCGAACGGGGAGACGGTGCGGCGCTCGTCGTTGAACCCGCCGAGCGAGACGAGTCTGACGTGGAAGGAGTACGCGGCGGCGGACGCCGGGAAGCACCCGCGCCTCGGCCGGCAGCTAGTCTACAAAGAATCGAGGAAGAATTTCCGCGCGACCGTCGCGATGAGCGACCATTTCCCGCTCACCGTCGCCATGCTGCTCGACGTGCTCGAAGTGATCGCTCCGTTTAAACACTTTTCTAAACTGCGCGAATTCATCGCGTTGAAACTCCCGAAGGGATTCCCCGTGAAGGTGGACATTCCGATCCTGCCGACGGTCACGGCGAAGATCACCTTTCAGCAGTTCGAGTTTCGGAACGATTTGAACGAGACGCTGTTCAAGATTCCGGAGGATTACGGGGAGGATCCGATGCGGTTCCCCGACTTATGACACTTCGAGCTGCTGACGCTGTTCGACGTGCAGGACAGGGCCAAGCCGGAGGCGGGGGGCAGGGCGCGGGCGCGGCGGGCGCGGCTGCTGCCGGGGCAGGCGCGGCCGCTGGCGGCGCCGTCGGCCACCGTCAGCTGCTGCAACGTGCTGCTGGCCTCGCTGGCCGGCGCCCCGCCCCGCTGCGTCAGCATCGAGTTCCCCGTGCTGTGCGGCCTGGGCAGCTCCTATTCCAGCCACTGCATCCTATATTTGGAATGATCGCACTCTACCATAAGTATTGCCTATTATATTACAAATCGAACGGTATGCGAACTCGCTAAATAAAGTCGTTTAAAAAATGCAATCGGAATTACATTCAAAATGCTGAAAAGAGCGTATCCTAAATCGAACCTATTCGAAGCGAAATATCATATTTAGCGTAAAATAACAATAAAATCACGGACCTAAACCGAACTTTTTGTTCCGTCGACGATAGCCCTCGTCTGCCATTACGGTTGAGTATATTAATATGACCGGTGGCATAGCGGTCAGGTCGCCTGATCGTACATTGTAAGGTTCCAGCGTTGATTATATATGTTATAAGATTGCTCAACTACATACATAGAATGAATTAGCGACCCTTCTGAGACGGCGAAATGCAGGCGGCACCGATAGCATTGACGGCCGAACTAATAGCAATTTATTTGACCATCTATAATAATAATTATTATTTATTCTCGACAGGCAGCTTCTAGAACGAACAATAATATGTCCAGATCAGATCTTGTAAAGCTAAACAATATTAACAATATATAAACAATAGGCAATATAAACAATATTAATATGTTTTTAGGTACAAATCGAGTCTATTTTTAAATTGATTGACAGAGCTTGCACTAATCGCTTCAAATGGTAGTTTATTCCACATGTCCACCACTCTATTTTGCAGAAGGTTCTTAAGAGGATTAGATTTAAATATTTTTTTGTTGTGACTTCGAAAATTTGTGTTGACGTTGAATTCGTAAATAGTCTCCAGCCCAGGTAGCTCGTAATAATGTGTTAGAATTTTATATTTCTCAATCAATTCCCGATATTCAAGAGTAGTCATATTTAAGAGTAGTATTCTTTATTTGAGAGTAGTCATTCCAAGTAAAAACAAGCGATATTCATAATTCCTATTCTTCATTGAACGAATATTTTCTTACCTACGGCCCACTGGCATTTTGGTTGCCCTTTGCTGCATCTTTTCCAGGCATCTACATCTTTGCATAAATAGGGGTTCCAGAGCTGATAGCCATACTCAAGAATACGCCTCACATATGCCTTGTAGATCTTGATATAAACGTCTATTGACAGATGTTGGAAAGCCTTCCTTATTAGTTAGAGAGTAGAGTGGGCTCTTTTAGCAATTGCAATTATGTGTTGATAATTGCAATTATGTGTTGGCAATTGCAATTATGTGTAATTGATAATGAATGGTTTTTTATGAAGTCAATAACAACAATAACAGTCAATTATTAGTGCCATCTAAGGCATATTTTATATAGGCTGATTATATTACAGAAACACCGAGAGATGGAACACCGTCTATTAGTCTGTCTGAACTATAAGTACGTAACTATTACCTATTGAAACATATATACCAAAATAAAAAAAATCATTGTAAATAATATTAAAATAATTAGACCTTTGAGATTTAAAAATTTCTTTGGTATTAAATTATTTTATAGGCGTGTTTAGAGGACCATCTAAAGTGTGCTGCCATACCGTTATACCACGAACGCCACCATATTGAAAATAAGAAAATATTCATAATTTTTTTGGAACTATGAGTGCTATCTACGCATTGCATTTCATACTAAAATCCTAGTTGCCAATTGTAGTACCGCATTGAGCAATCTAATACGCTGTATAATCAATGTTGTAAGGCAATAAACGCGCCCATTGTGAAATTTTCACAATAAAGCGTATTAGTATAAAGAGTAGAATTAAGGTGGATTCATATTTAGCTTACGTGCGTGACGGCTGCATCATTTGTCATATATTTTATATGAATACATGCTATTCTATATGAATAAACACTCCCCTCATGTTGCGTGTTGTCACCGCATGGAGTTTGCTGATCCCATCGAATTGGATCGGTGTGTTTGACTAGAGGGATTGGATGCACTGATTTGTCGGTCAGCGTTGGGCTAGTGTCATTCTGCGAACATGCGCTGACTTGCTTGTTTCATTTGTTATCAACGTTTTTCAAACTTTCCTTTAATCATGCGAAAGTACATAAACACGTCATAAAAAAGTACATAAACATATCATCTCGTTCCAACTCATTTAATAGTTTGTGAAATTTTCCTTTACTTTCTCTTTTCTGATTGACAGGATGAACAGAACTTTTGTGGATTTTTTTCTCTTTCTGATAACTCCTGCATTCTGCCCTTAATCGCAAAATAAGAGGGCTTTTTTGAAACGAAACGGCCATTGTGAAACAAAAACCATAGTGAAAAATCAAAACTGTTTTTTTTGGTATATTAGATACACCTTCCAGCTAGTTTTGTACAATGGTCGCTACGCTGATTAAGACATTTGTTATAGCGTGGCATCAACTTTCCAATACCTTCATCGTAGACAATAGTGGTTAGGTCGGCTGATCTTACTTTGTAAGGTTCCGGGTTCGATTCCCGCCTGGGCTACCATTTTCTGTTAGGATAAAATTAACGAAATTGCATTTCAATTCTATCGATCCAATGCAATAACAAAGACACACACTTACACACACCCATGCATATAAACACTTAATTGTAGGGTTGGTTAAGAGAGATTGTAATAAACCCGCCCATTGTGAAATTTCACAATAAAGAGTATATAAAAAACAAACTTATTTCTCGAATCGCATGATACACTCACTGATCCATCGGTTGACACTCGCTTCCTTCCCTGGATGCCTGCATCATGAACGTCTGTACGTCATACATCAAAGTTCATGCACCGCTGCTGTACTTTGCTTTCACTCATGAAAGTTTAATTGTACACATTACTCATTCGTCGATAAGTTTCGGCTGCATTTCACCTCTTAGCATGCGGAAATCGAATCACGCACGCACGGAGACTATAGTTGGAGGTTTGATTACGTGCTCACTGCCTGCTCAGAACGGACAACTGCGACCGATGCAATCAACGGGCCTACTAGAGATACTGCGGAACTCATTTGCGCACAGCAGAATTTCACTGGCTTTAATTTCCCAACCTTAGTTAGTTAGTTTGTCTGGGCTTTTTTCTCGCACTTGGCCTCTTGATTGGGCCGTTGTGCGTGGCTCATGTTTCTATTTGTGTTTATGTTACTCTAGCCAGCCCAGGCTGTCCCAGAAGGTTAGCAGCCTGTTTGGGTTGCTACAGGCCTCCGAGACAGATGCTGGAGATTGTAGTATTTTTGCCCGTTGCTCTGCCACGCTCCTGCATTCCATGAGCACATGCTGTGGCGTTTCTTCTTCCTCCATGCATCCTTTGCATAGAGGGCTGTCTGTCACACCTATGGTAAACAGGTGTTTGTTTAGGGGACAGTGGCCTGTCATAGTGCCTATGACTTTACGGATTTTGTCCCTTTTTAATCTGGTGAGGTTGCGGGCAAGTTTTTTAAATGCTTCTGGAACCGCGTTCTTTTTTTGCCTGCATCCTGCGTTTTTTTTCCATTCTGTAAGGTGGGTTTCATCGGTGTTCCTGCGTAGCCATGTTTTTATTTGGGCCTGGGGAATGGGCATCAAGGGTTCCAGTCCATATGCTATTTCCTTTGATCCCCTTTTGGCCAGTTCGTCTGCCGCGTCATTGCCCAGTGAGTCGCTGTGCCCTTTAATCCATTGCAGGGTCACTTTATTTGACCTTGCAATGGATTGAAGCGCATTGTGGCATTCCAGTACAAGGACTATGGACGGAACTCTTGAGTTCCGGTCCATATACTGTTCATATTTCCCAACCTTGATCGCATCTTGAAAAAAAAATAGCTCTTGTATAATAAATCTTCGTTTGAAATTTGTTTGAATCACATTTGAAAAAAAAACATATTTCACTACAAAAACAACCATCGCTATCAATAGTTTCAAAATGAATGATGCAATAAACGCAGCGTCCACTTGAGTTGTGCACACACAATGTAATATGGGGTGCCATCACGTTAGCCTAATATGAACTACCTTTGGAGTGATACTATACTATACTTCGTCTTCACACTTGGCAGGAGACTCTAAAGTTCGAGGTTTGTTTACGTGCTCACTACGCGCTCAGAACTAATATATGAAACTTCAGTATATGAAATATGAAACTTCAGAACTTCAATATATAAAAGAAATTTCACAGTTTTTGTCTATGTTAAACTATATGTGATGATTCATCTCAAATTCGTTTCATTGATGTACAGTAGACAGTCGGCTCCAATAAGAAGCTTCTTTTAACGACCTTATTTACTTTTGTTCGCAGTGTTGCCGCTCTCACTCTTCGCACACTTTTATTTTATTTAAATTAGATTTTAAATAATTATACATATTATAGAGATTATTGGCAGTGCCATTTTTCCGATGCATTTTGGTGGTTAACAGGGTAAACCGATTTGGAAGAATTATTTTAAACTACCCATCATATTTCCTTCATATTTACTTATAGTTGTTAAGTTATTAATTATTATGACCATCCTGTCTTGCGAGCGTAATTCATTCATACATATTATAAGAAATGACAGTGTCAGAAATGGATAGACTCGTCTCATCCTTTTTCGACGACATAATTCTTCTGTATTTGATTAGCCATATTATTATAATTCGATGATCAACCTTTGAAGCAAGGAAAGATCTGGGAACTCTGCAGATTCAAAAACAATGTACGGAAGCCTCCTCAGCTTTTTCCTTACTCTAAAATATGGTTGATCTTTGTACATTTTAAGCCATTCCGTTATACTATATCATAAGACAATATACGTGCCCAATATCCATTGCATTTTTATTTGACAATTTCTGTGAGCCTTTTTATTTATACAGGTTTCATAATATATAATAAAATGTTAAGCCTTCTTACACATATCTGTTTTAATAGCATGCGTAGTGGACTGTGGCTTGTAATATGTGAAGTTCCTTCGGTTAATAAATATCAATGTGACATACGATTATTAATAATATATGTCTGAATAGATCACTTTTTTGTATTGATAAGGACAATATTTAAAGCATAACTACAATTGTCTGTAAGTAGGTAATAGTAGTCAGTTTGCCATTGTTACGATTGTCAGTAGATTATTCAAGGATGTTTTGTAGTAAGAACCCCAGTCCTTGTATTCCTTGTAAATAAATAAAGAACTTCTCTTCAGTATTAATTCCTCACGAATCACATCACTGTTCCACATCACTAATCTAAGTATAGACTGATCAGAAAGAGCACTGAGCTTTGTCGAAAATCCTTTTCCTGTATTTTTGTGTGCCGTCCATTATCGTTTAGGGACAAAAACAGCATTGATCAGAAGGGAAATTATGTTATTATATCATTTTCTCACAACCCCCCCCCCCCCCTCCCCTCACCTGCCTTTACCCTTAACACTGTTGATGTTCCTCCTAAAGGACTCGCTAGCTTATTGATCGAATCGTACTCAATTTTACAATAATCTATGCGTAAGTCGATGTTGAAATGGATTTTACATCTAT
Source organism: Micropterix aruncella (assembly GCA_944548615.1). Lineage (NCBI taxonomy): Eukaryota > Metazoa > Arthropoda > Insecta > Lepidoptera > Micropterigidae > Micropterix > Micropterix aruncella. The sequence continues at coordinate 5,646,439 of OX155968.1, forward strand.
AAGAAAAACTCTTGATAGCCTATAATTTACATAAAATTGAAATGTTTTTTTTTATATACAAAATATACTATTATATTATAGAGGTACTGGCTTTTATCTACCGATAGAAGAATTGAGATTTTTTTAATGGTATTTTAAAAACGATTTGTTTCCGCCTGTTTTTCTCTGTGAAATTTTATATTGTTTTGTCATTAAATGAATATGGAAAATAAAAATTGTTTTTAATCATCCTTTTTTAATCAATCATTCTGAGCACACCTGGTAGACATTTGGTGCACCTGGAGCAATCTGGAGCAGACATTTACCAAGCTTGCGGCGATCCTGTGTTGTAAAAAAACTACCTTCTTTGTCAGGACACTTCTGGTTAATCATGTTCAAGAAAAAATACTAGTAGGTAGATTTTGTATGGACCCGATCTGAAATTTGGTACTAATTTTTCAACAAATATTTAAATTTGGGCTTATAATTTATCATATTAATATAATTCTATTATACGGGGTGTTATTACAGCACGGGCTTTTTTTCTGTGGGTGAATCAGTACAACGTAGTAAGCAACTTTTGATAAAAATGTTTGGAAAAAAACAAAAAAAATTTTTTTTTTTTTGGAAAAGAAATATTTTTTGTTTTTTTTTTAAATTGAAAATTTGAAGAAGTTGACTGTTAAATAAAGGTTTGAGAAGCGTTTGAGCGTGCTGCGCCATCTAGCGGTAGGTAATAAGTCGTAAATAAACAATATCAGCGACATTTTACCAACCGATAGATAGCGCATCGTGATCATAGTTTTTCATAATATTTAAAAATAAAATTAAAAAAACAAATTTAAAAAAAAAACATTTTTTTTTAAAAAAAGTTTATTTTTCAGTTTTTTCCAAATTTTTTTATCAAAAGTTGCTTACTACGTTGTACCATTGATTTTATAGTGTAATATATAAAATCAATGGTTGTACTGATTCACCTACAGAAAAAAAAGCCCGTGCTGTAATAACACCCCGTATGATGTGTAAATTGTTATTTTATACTATCATATATGTGTAAATCGTTGTTTTATTCTATCATATAATACACATCAATTCTTTTATATGATGTGTAAATATCTGGAGACATTATTTAAATTTTAAATAATAATTACCGCATTTTAAAAAATATTTTACTCCATAGTTTGAATATGTGAAAGCATAGTTAATGAAAGAAATCACAGAACTAAAGAACGACACATATAAAACCTCTATTTCCCGAACACCGTGAGAAATAATAATAATAGTGATGTATGTTCAATTTTGGAGAACTGTCTCCTACAAAAACTTACGTGATTGAAATTGACACCACTTCGCCTCAGTCTGAATCCAAAATCAACAAAATAATCCAAAATCAATGGTATTCTTGCCTTTCAAGGGTTTCAAATTCTTTGACTACAATTATTACTATTTTAAAATTTTCTATACTCTGGCATTTTGAATTCCCTTTTTACTATGTGAATTTTAAAGGTTCACCTCTTTTACTGTAAATCAGTGGCGGTTCCTTCATACAAGCCGAAAAGCCCGGCTTGCCTTATCTCTTGAAAATCTTCTTAAAAAGATCGCTAAACTAATAAATGAATTTGCGAGCGCCTATCTAGCGGGCACAGATCGCTCCTCGCGGCAAAACAGCTTATCGACAAAGCGACAATTCGCTGCAATCTTACCGAGTTGAGCAGCTAGTCATCTTGCTCGCACACATGGGCTTGCAACGGGGCTTTCAAAAACAGTGGTCCTCTCATTCTAACCTGTGGCAAATTACGCAAAACAATATATGCATCTGTACAACTTTTGTATTGACGAATAAGTCAGAGTTGCGAAATAGAATGCGAGTGTGTTCCGTATTTAGTTCCGTTTCTTTTGAACAAGTGGCGGAGCAGATTTTTTCAATTGATTTTTGGTTTTAATTGCCTAATAAACAATGGAGGAAATGGTCCCTTGTGGTGAGTTCTGTCTTAACTTGATTTCACTCGCTCAAACGGCTTATGCGACTGCTGATAAGTATTTGTTAACCCTTCAGGCCTCGGCCCCCAGCCGAATGACAAGTTGATGTCCCAAAAAAAATTAGTAAAAATTCGTAAAAAAATTGAATTATGACACTGTCTCACCAAAACATTCATTATTGTCAAACCACTGTATCCATAATTAAAATAAAACATATTAACATAATAAAACATAATAAAATAAAACAACTTAAATTGAAATAAAATTATAATGGGGCCGTCACGCTGAATCGTGTTTTGGCCGATATCGGCCAATCTGTGCTCTAGGGGTTAAATTCTGTCTAGCAGCAGCTATGCCTTCAGTGTGCTTCATTGAATCTACGACACAAGCAGTAAATTTCAAACTGAAGATTGAAGAGTAAAGAGGTTCAACTTTTTTTTACTATAAAAAGCGTAAAAAACACAAAATGGTACGTCGGGCTTGCCCCATTCAACAACCCTGCCGTGAATCTAATATTTTTTTCGACATAACGGCTTTTACTTACCATGAAGCCACTCTTCATTAGTTTGCTCACTGTTTTCATAATTTTAGAATGCGTATAAACGTAAATGGAGTTTCAAATAAAGATAGCAGAATTGGGCCCTAGAAACTATCTCCTGAACTAAATAGTTTGACGATCACTGCTCTACAAGGTGAGTTTTGATTACCCGCCATCCTTGAAGTGGGTAAATCAGTACAGGAAAAAAGCAACTTTTAAAAAAAAAATACCAGATTTTTTTTGAAAAAAGTATAGTAAGCGTTTAGCGCAATGTACTATTTAGCGGTAGGTAAAATAATGCGAATATTTTTTACTCCTTCAACGCTTGTCAAACTTTTATTTACAAAATATACAGGTGTGAACCCGGGTCCTGAGAGCATTTTTTCACAGTACAGCTTATATGTATGGTACAGAACCCAGGTTTTTTTAATTTTGAGACCACCAACATTAATCAAAATCAATCCGTTTTTATATAAAACAGGTTTACAATTAGGCTGAGACCCATGTGGCCATGCCGCTTATGGAAGGCTCGTACTCGCCCGCGTTAAATAAATTATGAGGTTAGGTACTTACTGTGTGTCTCAATTCGTAATCACAAAATCACAAACCGAAGGGGGAGTGAATGGGTGGCAAGGTGAACGCTCACATGTGGCAAGACAGCTGTCCTAAACCTACCACAGCCGGTTCGTAAGTCCGGAATCCACTGCTCACCCCCCAGAAGTGTAAAAAATTGTATTATGATGGGCCCGACTCCGGTCGGTGAATTCCATGGCAGCTCCGTTTGTATTTATTATTTATTATATTACACTTTACTTTTTATGTATTCCTACAAAATAAAACTGATATCATTGCACTATTTCTATCGCTAATGCACATCACCTGTTTTATGACTGACCTAATTTTCGAATATCTAAAAATACTTCTTAAGCCTTTACCGTGTATGTCCGCAGGCAATTTTTAAAACCTGTCGACCTTCGTCAAACGATCTCGGCGAGCTTAACAGCGCAAAATAATGTGATAAATTCGAATGAACTGCAAATAAACCCTCTTTTCATATGAATATCTGTGTAATCTTTAAATATTAACATCTCAAAAACAGCTTGCACAATTTTACTGAAATTTTAAATTTTTATTCACATAAACGGACAACACATGGCTAAAGGTCCCTATTCATGGGCACTCCATTTTGCAGCACTCCACTCCGTTACTCCAAATTAGTGCATTATCTTGTCGTGAATGTAAAAAGCCACGTGGATTGTGTGGCATCTCCCTGACTAATCGGGGAGGTGACGGGCTCGCCCGCTGTAGTCGACAACTCTAGTTGTTCAATTTTTTGCTCTCTGTCACATGATTTACGGACAAAGGGTAGTGGAGCCAACCTATTTGTATGTGAGGGCATATCTATCTAATATATCGATGACAGTAGGTAGGTAAAATATAACTAATATTTTTTATTTGCAATATTTTACATATTGCTAAATGGCGCAACGTGCTCAACACCTGTCAAACTTTTTCACAAGTACAGTAGGCGCTCGGTAATCTGGCACCTGATTTTTTTCGCCTATGCCAGATTGCTGGATTATTGGATTTGTTTGGGAAATAAAGCATTTATGTATATTTTTCCGCCATTTTGTTAAAGCAGCGCTCTCTAGTCCGGCAGTCAAGAGGGTAAACTGCCGGATTATAGAGCGGGTCAGCTGAGTCGCCAAATGCCGGACTACTGGGCATGCCGGATTGATTGGCGAGCGCCGGGTTACCAAGAGCCTACTGTAATCAAATTTACAAAAAAAATATATTTTTTTGCATTTTTTTTTTTTTACGTTTTTTTAAATGTTTGTACTGATTCACTTGAAGGATGCCGGTTAATTAAAACTCATCCTCCTGTAGATAATGCAAACTTAATTTTACTTTAGAAAACATTGATTTTTATTGACACCATTACTAACCTCTCTTCAGTAAAATAACATTTGGTCAAAAAGCACTTCTTTATTATAGGAAAAACAACACAAACTACAATGACTAGAAATTTCTTGAAAATCGATAAATTGCATATTCAGAAAGATAAGCGCTACAATTACGAGTTTATTGGGGACGATTGCTTCTTTTACTGCTGCTCGAGATCACGCTGTCGGTGTCTCGAACTGGTGTATCGTCCAAGCCCAACATTACAACGTTCATCGACAGCTGCGAATGACCCCCTGTAATAAATTTCAAAGTCAAAAAAAAAAAAATAACCATCTGATTCGTCGCTGTATCCGTGAGACCTCGTTTGAGATCTGAAGTTTGATTATTGGCATGTACAAGCAAACAGGGCATGGAAAAACTGAATAACTTCGTTCAAGAGATGTTTCTGTTTTAGTTTAGTTTATGAGACAAAATTAAAAAAATATAGTTTTCTGTACTAACGATTAAAACTGTCAAAATGTTAAGTTGTTCGTGAGAAATCACTACTATCACTTAAGAGGTATTACCGGATAATCACCAATGCATGCCTACGAGATGCCAGTGCAAAGAAAATTACAACAATACTGAACAATTTCCTAAATATCCTCGGGACATGGACAGTACGATCTGGAGCGTGATTTTACACCAATAACAATATAAAATGCAAATTCGAATTTTTGACAAGTAGGACCTGTCACATATAGAGCAATGAATTGTAACACAGTGGAGTGGTTATAACAGTGGAGTGGTTATACACATATAACCGGTAACACACATAAAATGTGTGTTAGAAAGAAATAGCAGATACTGCATGCACTTCGTCAAGCATATACCCTTTGCGTTTACGGCTGGTGTGGTGTTCAATGGAGCTTTCCCACGGATATTACGGTAGGTAGAAATCAGGAGCCAATTACCTACCTGCCTGCTATATCTGCAAATAACAACCATTTATCACGACTGTCCAACAAAAAACGAGTGTAATGTGTTCAGGTTTTATCTATGTATATTTTCCGTTTCTTTATTCCACTATAACTTCTAAACGCTTGATCTGATTGTGAAGCGTGTGGTATTCCTAGGATCGTTATGTCATCCCGAGTGTAATAGGGTATCTTAACTGTCTAAATATCATGTAAATAGTTGTATAAATGACCAAATGTCAATAAGTTATTGAAATATATCGTGTTTAGTATCAAATGAAAGGTCTGATTGAGTACATTCCGGAAATATACATGTATCTATACGGATAAATGGTCGATAGATAAATAGACAGTTGTGTTTTTTATTATTTTTAATTTATTTACTTGGAATAATTAAGGGGGTATTTTAGTATTGCGGTTTGGCACCTATACCTGTGCTTGATCAAGTAGGGCCCTTGTTGAATTGGCTACGAAGACCCATTTGTTCGAGGTCTACCACACTCACGGGTCAACACCCATCCGGCGACCTTCACGCATGAAGTGCGAGCCCGGGTAGGACTCTGGCCTGAGAGCTAGTTTCCCCCAGGAGTCAACCTTCTGGCGCCCCTGGACGGTTTGTGCGGTGTAAGCCAATCGATTGTGCATTCTGACTTAACAGTCGGGGGAGTCTGGAAACAGTACTGTCTCCTATAGAGCGGGGGTAGTTGTTTACCTTACGGCGAGACAAAATGCGATGGCGAGAAACGGCGGATTGAGAATGTTTGTCATAAAAAACTTTAGTTTAGCAAAAAAAAATATTTTTTTTTTGTTTTTTTCCAGAAAATTTTATTAATGGTTGCTTACTTGCTCGTATTAATTCACCCCTTCTCTCACTCATTCGTTGCTAATTTACCCCCTTCAAGGATGCGGGTAACTAAAAACTACATAGGTAAATATTAAAAGAACATAGGTAGGTACTAAAAGAACATAGGTAAATATATTTTTTTTCATATAAGATACTCTGACCAGAAAGAGTAGACCCTACCACGTTTTGGGAAAAATATTTATATTGCACCACGGTAATGTGAGAATAGTAAGACTAAATAATCTAGACACATGTCTCAGTACTGTCTCCCAAGAGGCGTATTGTACTCAGACTAGTGTTTCTGCTCCTTTACTGATTCTATCAAGTATCATCGAGGTTTGAATTATTGTGAGCTTGATGGAAAGAAATAAACGTTAGACATGCCTCCGTTAAATAATTATCAATAATTTTAACTACGATTGAGGCAGATTTTGTGGTTAACCCTTGACTACACTCGCGGTTTTGGCACACGTATGTCCACTAGTGGGGTTGTTTTGTACCCCTTTTCTTTTTTAGGAAAATTTTAATATAAATGAGAAATTATATATATTTCTTATTTTAGCATAGGAATAAAACGCCATTTGAGAATCGAATGTCTTTAATATTATTCCAATTGTGGGGTACGTGGGGTACGTTTGTACCCCGCGAGTGTAGTCAAGGGTTAAACTATACGAAATGTCAAACAAAACATAACCTCTAAATGTACTTTGAAGTACATTTTGAGACACTGAAAATGACTTCACTAGCTCCGCTTCGAATACTTTCGTTAATTTTTAACGCAGAAGAATATAAATAACAAGAATTAATGACAAAAATGAATGCAACTTTATGAATTGAATCGAGGTCAAAATTCGTCTCACATAAGGGATCAATGTTGCCACATCAAAATATTTTAATTCGAATTAATGTCTACTCTTAATGGCCGGACTGCACATTTCTGTATGATAACTATGTCTATAAAAGGCTTCGGGACTCGGAAGAGTAAAATAGAAAATGGACTCGGAAAGTAAAATACTATCACACACCTCGACTGACGCTTGTAGAAGCAGTGTTAGTGTCCGATGTGCGTTGGGCAGCACTATCGCTAACCTGAAAACAAAAATCAAGGTTATTATTCAGCAGTGCATTTGGTGCCCCAGTGCCGGCACCCCACACTGACTAGACATGGCTGCCGGAGCTCATTTCTGAGTTTTCATTTTAATAGATAAAATATTAGAATTTAATAGAGGTATGTCTGTATAAATAAGATATAACGAATTCATCTCATGTAGTTTGTAGCACACGACGTTTTAGCGCTGTTGCAACCATCCAGGGTAGACTGAAGTGCTGTCAATTATCATCCGTTGTTCTAGGGGTAGGTGGCAAACTGCTGCTGTTACTACGCAGATTGTGACGGTGATGTAGGGCAGGGTTCAACCTGTGTGAATTTCAAAAATATGCCATGCACACCATACTCACTGTATCTTGTTTTACAAATGTTAAAAATGCTCAGCGAGAAAAATCAGATGAAAATTGAATTAATTAATTGAACTAACCACTGCACTGAGTGCTTTTGGAAAAAAAATATTGAAATTTTTTTTGGATGTTAGGATAACTTTATAAACGATAAACGATCATTCTGCATGAAAAACTTGTTAAAATACACAACTTTTTTTTTTGGGTTTTGTCTACTGAGGAAAAACATATTTTTTTCTCCGTATTTCACACATAAATCAAAAAACTTCTAGATAATTTTCAACTTACCTCTCCCTGAGGGCGTTCTCCATACTTTTGCTTCACCTTACTTTTCAGTTTCCGGGAGGAACTAGCGTAGCTGTCTTGTTTTGGTTCAGGCGGCATGAGAGAAGTGTATGACGAACGACCTGCATAAGCAATGTAACATTAGCGCTAGAGTAGTTGTCTATTTTTAAATGTGATTTAATAAATATTTTGTCGAGTTTCCGGCACGTCTTCCTCTGACTGGGATTCTGCTCGGGTAATCAATTGCTCACTGGACTTTACTCAGGATTAGGGCTGCAATCAGTTCCGATATATCAGGGCTGACACCGTTATTGAATCCTCTGTCCCAACGTTTAAGGAGCTAATGGGCACTGTGCAACTTGAGTTGTCAACAACAACAGGCGAACCCGTCACCTCAGGAAGTTTTAACGATATGTGGGGTCTTTCTCCCGTGAGGTGAGTGTAGAAGACTTTAGGACAGTACAAACCTACCGTCCAGCAAAGCCACGAACTCGCCAGAGGTTCATTATTCCTAATTCCTTTAAAAAAAAAATACTTTTATCGGTTTAATTTAATTTTGATTATATATAGTTAATTTAATTATTTAAATTTTAATATATTCAGTTTTTTTTATAAATATTTTTTCATTGATTTTTTTTTTGTTATTTTTAATTTAGATTTTTATATTTTGATAATTTTATTAGTTAGTTTTATCCTTAGTTAATGTGGTTTCTCACTCTAGAACTCTCTTTGGATGCTTTATATTTTTCTAGTTTTTTTTTATATTTTTGTTACTAAATTACTGAGTTTTCGTGTTTTTTCCATTATTTCTATTTCTGTATTTTTCTAGTTTTCATATTTTTAAAGTTTTTTAGTAATTAGATTTATTAATAGACTTTTCATAATTTTGTGTGTAATTGGAAATGTAATTTTAATTGAAACAATTTTATTGGAAATGTAATTTATACACCCAGTTTAGGTTTTTGAAAATAAATACTTACTTACTAGAGTCCAACGCCTTATGTTTACCTCGCCCCCTGACTACCAGTTTTGGCAGGATATCTTTGTCTGGATTCAACCATCAGAATACCTCCTTCCTCCCAACTGGTTAAGGGACCAAAGTCGCTTACGCAGTCTCTGCCTGTTGTATTTCAGCAGTAATTCAATAAGAATATCTTGCTGACCTGGGCGTCCATTGCCTGTCATACCGCTCGGGATCGGGTGGCCGATAGGTCGTTTCAAGAATGGCATGACAACAGGTCAACATCCACCCCCGCTGCTTAGGAAACAGTATATTTCCATAGTCTCCAGACTTCCTTGGCAATCAGTCAGAGTGCACAACCGATTGTCTGTCGCCAAAAGGTGTGCAAACCGTCCAGTAGCGCCGGGAGGCAATCCCCCAGAAGAAACCAATCCACCAGCCATGAGACCTGAGACGCGAGAGTCCTTCACACGGTGAGGCTACTGAATAGGAGCTGAATCGTGAGTTGGGTCGACACGAAAACACATCGAATCTTATGGATTAGTTACCCGAAACCATTCGCTACCCATCCGTGATTTGGTAGAGTCAGAAAGTTGTCAGAAAAGTGTAATACACCAAGCATTTCTTCCGCTACAACTACGTAGTGTGTTAAATTTGTATCTATCCAAATAAACCAATAAATATTTGTTTGTTTGTTTGTTTTGTTTGCTTATATTCTTTATTGCGAAATTTTACATAAAGAATTTTACAAAATTTGTATTACAAAATTTGTATATTACAAAATTTTACAAATTTTAAATTACTTTGGGCGGGTTTATTGTCATACGATAATCTCTTCCAACCAACCCTACTATGAAGTGTGTTTATGTATATGTGCGTGTAACATGTGTGTAAGTGTGGGTCTTGTTATTGCATTCGATCGGCATAATTGAAAATGCAATTCCGTTAATTTTATACCAACGGAAAATGGTAACCCAACCGGGAATCGAACCGGACCTTACCTTACAAAGTAAGATCAGACGACCTAACCACTATGCCACCGGGGTCGTGTATTTGTCTAGTCTTAAAGATGGGTATTTTTTTATTCCCCGTTCCATAGCGTCCCGATGAGACCCTAGCAAAATATGTCAGCCCTACTCAGAATGCACGAGTTTAGTCCTTGCACAAGCACTCGTTTTATACAAGGTATGTGAAAAATATTTACTTTGATATCGGTTCTTATAAAGCCGCTTTTGTTGCATTAATATATTGTGCTATAATATTATGCAGGAACTTTTGTTCGAAATGTGAAAAAAAACTATAAAATGCGAAAAACCTTCAGAAGTTCCACTTCCTTGATAAGATAACTCCCTCGTCTGAAGTCCGGATAGCATGCTGCGAAAAAGCGTTAATATTTTCACATTAATATATAACTCCAAACATTTGAGTTAAATCAATACTAGTCCAGTTCTAGTGGTGTTTGTGTACCTCTATATTTATACCTATTGAATTAGTTGATATAATGGGCCCGATTACGTTTCTTTGTGAACTAAAACTAAAATTAGTCCAAGCGAACGAGACAGAGCAATACGTTAGAGTGGAATATGAAACGAACGATCGTCGACAGATACTACCTGTCGAACTTATACTCGTCCAAATAAATTCGAGCATATTTCGTGTGGTGTAAGATTTGACCTTGGCGGGCAGTTTTAATGCGAAAAAGTGACAACCGGTCATCTCACATTCCGCTCTAGCGTATTGCCCTGTCTCGTTCACACGGACTAATTTCCAATTTTAGTTCACGAAGAAACGCAATCGAGCCCAGTATGTAGTAGTTGCAATCTTCAAGAAATCATCAAAATAAAAATGTGCCATACTACTTTCTTTCCCTATGTTCACATATACTCATATCCACAAAAATGATTTTTGCATTTGGGCCATTCTGGTTCTGGTAGCCTCATATTATTATACATAAATCTAGAAAATCTAAAAAATAATAATTTATAAAGTAATGATGAGTTAGTCAGTAAAGAGCCAAAAGTCTTAGGAAAAGCTTACATAGCTTCCTAGAAATTTTTAATGTAATTACCATCTTTTCCGTCTCCTTCGGACGCATATTTATTAAATATTTTTGCCGTTTTTAGCTTTTTTGATTGCTTTATTACATAACTAGCTGCCGCCCAGCGGTTTCACCCGCGTGGTGATAGAAAATTGTGATAATGATGATAGAAAACCATATATCTCTATAAATTATAGCCTATGTGTTATTCTGATGTGTAAGCTATATTATTGTAAAGTTTCATCAAAATCCATTTAGTAGTTTTTGCGTGAAAGAGTAACAAACATCCATACATTCTTACAAACTTTCGCGTTTATAATATTAGTAGGATAGTAGGATAGTAGGATAGAATTTAAATTTCGAATGTCAATTTCTTAGATTTTTTCCTACTTACTTGACAGTTATCGTTATATTTTAGATAATTCACACTATATCTTTATAAATTATAGCCTATGTGTTATTCTGATGTGTAAGCTATATTATTGTAAAGTTTCATCAAAATCCATTCAGTAGTTCTTGCGTGAAAGAGTAACAAACATCCATACATACATACAAACTTTTGCATTTATAATATTAGTAGGATTGGCGCCACATAGCTGAAATGTCTATGGCCAAAGAAGTTCCTCTTTGGGAAAACGGACTGATGTTTACATATTGCGTGATCTTACCATATGTGGCATTCCCTTTTCTAGGTTTTCATGGCTCTGGTAATAAATGAGTAATTGAATTGGAAAAAAAGGATTATACTACACTTACATTGAAATTTCAGAAGATTTCTTGGTATCTCCTTTATCCAACTTGGAAGTGGGCACCGGTGGAGCAGGCAACCCTCGATCGGAGAGCATCTTCAAAATGGCTTCCTTGAGAAGAGGATCGCTGCCCTGACCGAAGCATAGTTCTCCGAGTTGCTTCATGGCATTATTGAATGCTTCTATTAGAGCTTGGTTGTACATGTCTTTCTGTTTAGGGTTAAGAAAAAAAGAATCTAAAATATTCTCCTCCAACATCTTTTGGTAGGGTTGCCATTACGAGGGATTGTTCCGGTGGCGATTTTTGTTTGGATTTTCAAACAGTTTTTGTAGAAATTTTACTTAAAAAATAGAAAATACAAGTGAAAGAGGTGTTGAGTCGGGGGGGGTTGTATCTCACGAAATAAGTCAGAGAAGCGAGTTGGGCTATGACCCCCCAAGTCAGTGGCCCTGGCGGTAATAACTTTAATGTTAATCCTACTGTTACTCAGCGTCAGTCAACCTTGGGGACCCTATCTACTCCGAGCAGCAGTTCAACTCTGCTTCTCCTGCTGTCGCCGCAAAAACGACTAATGCCCAAACGCCCTACCTTACTAGAGCTTCTCTAAGCAGAGGATTCTCTTCACTTGGCCCCTGAGGTGATCACGATAAATTATTGAATGAATGAATTAATTAATGAATAAATAAATAAATATAAATAATAAAAATAAATAAATAACCTACCAGTTGAGCGGTGACGACTACAAAGGGCGAACCCGTCACCCCAGGCTGGTATAACGATATTAAATCGTTTTTAGCCGTGGTCTGAGCAAAGAAGACAATGACAATCCACTATCTAGCTCCGCCAACTAGCCCGCGAGAGACCAACCCTTACCGCCCGGCACCGGGTAGTTAACTCAGCGGGCAGATCAAGTGCCCTCGCTACTAGTTATGGCCAGATTTCTCCGACCTCCCGACTGGTTATAGGTTTGAGGTCGCTTGCGCGGTCCTTTGCCTTACGTAGCGGTGATTCCGTGTCTACCGAATCTATCGCGGACCACCGCATCCTTTGTCCGGCTCTTCATCTGGTATCGGGTAGCCGATTGGTCGTTTCAAAAGCAGTTGCTGTAAGATTAACAACCACCCCCGCTCTATAGGAAACAAAGCCGTTTCCAGACTCCCTCAGTTATCAGTTGGAATGCGCAGTCGATTGGCTGGCGCTGCACGGTGCGCAAACCGTATAGGAGCACCCAAAGGATGCTTCCCAGGGGAACTGGTCTGCAGGCATAGAGTCCTACCCGGGCCCGCACTTCTGCATGGAGGCTACCGGATGGGTGCTGACCTGTGAGTTGGGCCGATCCTAAACATATGGATCATATAATTCAGAATAAAAAGATGAATAGGGCTGTTGGTAATTGTAGCAAGAAAAAGGTAGTTGTTGCAAGTGAAGCGGCTGACAAACTAGTTTCAAGTTTGTCTTATAAATAGATTAAAACCGAATTTAATGCGTGAAATTTGTAGCACTTAACGGCGCTGCAACATTGCCGAAACTTCAGTTGCTACAAACTTCATGCGGTAAACTTGTTCTTATCCTATTTTTAGTTTTAAAAATATATCTCGAGCTCACCACGTGTACTTCGAACATATCGAGTTTGTTGAGCGAGGAAAGCCTCTTCCTGGCCTTAGCGGCGTTCTTGCGGCGGATTCTCTCCGCTCTCTGCAGCTTTTCCGTCTGCTCGGCAAGCTCGAATTTGAGGGTGTTCCATTGCTCCAAGAGATCCGTCCTGGAAAAAAAACGGTTGAGTCACCCCAAGAGACAAACCCTTTCACAGCAAGAGACAAGCCCTACCCCCCCAACCCTTCTCCCCGCGTCAACTCAAACTCCCCCCCTCGCGCCAATACATAGTAAATTTGTAGTATTTTCCATGGTATTGAAATGGTATTTTTCCAAGAATGATGTAGTATTTTCTTAACCCTTCAGGCCTCGGCCCCTCAGCCGATTGACAAGTTGATGTCCCAAAAATTTTTAGTAAAAATTAGTAAAAAAATTGAATAATGGCACTGTCTCACCAAAACATTAATTACTGTCAAACCACTGTACCCATAATTAAAATAAAACAAATTAACATTATAGAACATAATAAAATAAAACAAATTAAATTAAAATTAAATTAAAACGGGGCCGTCACGCTGAATCAAGTTGTGGCCGATATCGGCCAATCGGGGCTCTAGGGGTTAAATATGGCGGACTTTAACCCTTGGAGTAAATGGGTATTTTCATGGATCCATCTGTCTCTTTTGCAGGATTTTCGGCGACATCGACCTTAAAGTACTATAACTACGAAACTACTACACCAATCATAAAAAGAACAACTGCACAATGATTGCATTGAAATTTCGAATATAGAATATTGAAATATCATTTTGTAAAACAATTAGATAATTATGAATAAATATGAGAACGTCAAAGAAGTGAAAAAAACGCAGAACCAGATCTGGTCGTATCATACTCAACGGATAATTGTTTCAGAACCAGATTTGGTCATATCATACTCAAGGGGTTAACAATATTATTTGTGTCAATTGTATACGAGATATTCCAACCAATGTTCAAGAGTTTCACAATGTGATTTCGGTCCGACGAGGCATCTGTGTCGCGAATTTTAAATCTCTAAATGCAATATTTCGAGATTGAAGTATGACTAGCGTGTAGCGTGTAGCGAGAAATCGGTCCACCCTGGTGGACCGATTTCAACCACAATTTTTCAACTCCCATGACCAAATGATTCCTGCATGCCAAATTTCAGCCCAATCAGTAGAAGCGTTTGGGCGCTGTCATGGAGGAATACACACACACACACGCGCACAGACAGAGTTCAGTTCGGAAATGGTCTTAATCGTTTCGTCGGGGGAGGGAGGAGGGTCAAAGTGTTATATATCCATATTCATCTCGAAAAAAATGCACATTCACAATACTTTATTTCGTTGTCGGTCGGCAGACCGAAAAGTAACATTGAGAGATTGTATCGAGTGATCTAACGACTATTAAAATTTTTAGACTATTACTTTTGATCCAAATAGGCAATCTCCTGATTATCGATAGCTTTTATATCGTCATGTAGCGCCTTTACCCTTTGATCCTGCCAGCTGAGCTGTGCTCGCAGTCTATCCACGACTTCTTTCGTTTTGTAGAAAGCCTCTTGCATTTGCTCCAGCTGTTCCGATTCTGTGAAAGAGAGAGATGAAAGTTATATAAACGAAGAAGCAAATACTCCCTCTCATAAACCAAATAGATAATTAAACCGCATTGACAACTTTTTGCATTTTCAAAAATCAAACTGTGGACAAAATGGCACTCGGTCATAAGATATTAGGATATTAGACCAAATTAAACATATTGTAACAGTATATAGAATAGATGCAAATGGTGGTGCCATGGAATTTACCAACCGGAATCGGACCCATCATAATATTATTATTATAGTGGGCTCCGAACTAATGGCTGTGGTAGGTTTAGGACAGCTGTCTTGCCACATGTGAGCGTTCACCTTAGCGTTCACTCCCCCTTTGAAGCCATAGAATTTGGGATGCAGAAATTGAAATTTCAGATATTTTTTCTAGGAAGGAGTTGATTTTTTTTTTTTGAAGAGACCTAGATCCTAAAGAGATGTAACAGGCTGGCTGGCAGGCCATGAGCACCAAGTTCCACTGCGTGAAGGAGGTGAACAGTGAAGCCGTTCCGGGTAATGGGATTAAACCAAGTTTAAGGTATGTTTCACATTTGATACTTGTCACTACATCATTATATAAAATCTCTGTTCAATTAGCCGGGAGCTAATGGGCCCTTTTGCAGTTTAGCAACAAAGACCCATGTGTAGGGTCCGCTAAACGCACGGGTCAACACCCATCCGGCGGCCTCCACGCAGAAGTGCAAACCCGGGCAGGACTCTGGCCTGCGGGCTAGTTTCCCTAGGAGTCAACCTTCGGGCGCTTCTATAAGATTTGCGCACCGTGCGGCACCGTCAGCCAATCAATTGTGCATTCCGACCGACAGCCGGGGGAGTCTGAAAACCGTATTGTTTCCTATAGAGCGGGGATAGTTTTTAACCATACGACAACTGCTCTTGAAACGACCATTCGGCTACCCGATTCCGGGTGAAGAGCCGGGCAATGGATGCCGTGGTCCACGATAGATTTGGTAGACATCGTATCCGCCGCAATGCGGCGAGACATTGCTGTGGCGGTTACAAACGCCAAAAAGAAGCCAACAATTGTAGTAATATTGAACTGGCACTACATCATAGATTATATTTTTGTTAAACGTTAATATACCTCCTCTATTGCCTTGATTGAGGGATTCTTCGTATCTCTTATTAGCAGCATCCACAACCTTCAGGGTTGCTTCCAGGGCTGCTATTTCTTGTTCTCCGCGATGCACTTCAGCGTCCAACTGGTCTCCCTGTTCTTGCAGTTCGGCTTTCTCCTGGGCAAACTGCCGACACAAAATTAGATTAAATAAGAACACTGAAATTACTGCTCAACTACTTAAAGAAAAGTGATCAAAACCTTAATCTTGTAAAATGTCGCCGTTATCTGATTGCCGTATTCGTCTTTTCCGAGCATTGATATAAACAGATCATACCTAAAATTACAACATATTATTGCATACGGTTAATTTCTGGACACAGTCACATTTAAGGGAGTGACACTTGCATGTGGCAAGACAGCTGTCTTAAACCTAACACAGCCGGCCATCAGCCTAAGGTCTAAGTTCCTACTCCAGAAGTATAATAATAATAGTGTGGCTTCCTTTTTCAAGTGGCCGACGAATCATCAGCCTCTACTGCGTTCGTATAGTCTAGTCCGTAATCTGCGGTTTCTTTTCCTAAAGCAGACTACGAGGTATTTATATCGAAAGGGAGAGAGATGAAAGGCTTACTCCTTATTCCCTGAGGGCTGCAACTGGCGTCATGAAGACCACCCCAACAGCAGGTTTAGAGGTTGCACTCTGCTGCCCGCCTCTGGACAAGCTCATCATCCACTCCGCCAGACTTACAGCATACAGACTGAAGTGTTTGGGCGAGTGGAAGCGAGGAGGGCACAGTCATCCTGAGCTAAACCTCCTCCACAAAAGCCCATTCACTCTGGCCCAGGATCGACTACGGAAAATTTTTCGGTAGAGAAGTCCTATAAAATCCTAATCTCCACCAGGGAAGAATGGAAAAATCCGCAGTGGCTTCAAAGCCACAACGCAGACGCCTGGTTCACCGACGGCTCAGGAACAAATGGACGTTTTGGGGCAGGCGTGTATGGACCCAAAACCAACCACAGAATCAGCATCCCCCTTGGACAATACGCCATGGTTTTCCAAGCCGAGGTATTTGCCATATTGGAATGCATAAAACTACAAAGTCGACTTGAGGTGAAAAACAGACAAATCCTCATCTGCTCTGACAGCAGAGCAGCACTGGACGCTCTGGCTAAAGCCACCACAGAATCTTCTGTGGTCTGGGACTGCATGCAGGAGCTCAACAAATTGGGAAAATCCAACAAAATCACCCTAATATGAATACCGGGTCACCGAGGCATACCCGGCAACGAAGAGGCCGACAGACTGGCAAAACTGGGCACACTGGAATGCCCAGTAGAGCCAGTTGTAGGGGTCCCCTTCGCTACAGGTAAGAAATTCATCAGGGACTGCTTGGAGCAGGAACATCGGGCTTCCTGGAAACAGAGTCAGGGATGTCGCCAGGCAAAAGCCACGATGGAGCAACCACTACAGAAGAAAACCAAGGCCCTACTTGACATGAGCAAGAAGAACCTTAGAACCACTATCGGTCTCCTCACCGGACCCTTAGAGCTCATCTATTCAACCTTGGCTTGACTGAGAGGAAGGATTGCCGAATATGTGGCGAGGAACCTGAAGACAGCATACACATTGTTGGTCGCTGTCCAGGGCTCGCCGCCAAAAGACACAGTTTACTGGGACGAGCCTTTCTCGAACCCAGCGATCTGCCCAACTTGAAGGTCAGTGATCTACTTGGACTGGTAAGAAGTACCGGGCTACTAGCTGACCACTGACCTAACCACACAGTGGGTAGTTACAAAAGACCTTACAGATCTAGGTGACATCAAGGGCTGGAAACAAGCCCCCCACTCTATCTACTACTACTACTACTCCTTATTCAGGTGGTTTGATCGCAGGCGATGTCGGGTACGACTCCGGTGAGATACTTCTTTGAGGTTGGATGATGTCTGGTCACGTCAGCTTCTCGGTGGTTCTTTGATGGGGCAGTACGTCGGCTATGCTATGTCGTTCACTGTCACTTTCTTTAATTTCACCATAGGGAGAATTATCTATTTTTTTATAGTACCCAAGTAAGACAAGACCATAGAGTAAAAATGTATTTTTTTAAAAAGTGGATCTGGTAGAGTTTGAAATTAGAAGACACATATGATAGAACGAACATCCGTATGTTTTTTTTTCTTAGGGTATCAGAAATATCAGATCTAGACTCAGATCGAGAATGCTATCCACCATGAAAACCGCTAAGCGCGCAAAGTCTTCTTACCTTTTCATAAGCTGTGCTATGCGAATTTCTCGATCCTTCAAATCGGCACGCAGCTTGCCACAGTCCTCGGCCAGAGCGCGCTTTTGGGCATCCAAAATAGAGCGCCTTACGCCGATTTCTAGTTTTCGTTCAGTCATCGCCTACGAAAACACAAAGATTTTATTACTGGTGATATTATTATATATTATATGAACGTCCAAAGTTCAGAATGACTAAAATTATACATACTGCATTTTGGATGCTACGGCCCACCAGCCACACTTATATTTTTGAAACTTCAGTACTTCCAAATAAAATCACCAGTATAAGAATAATATATTAAGATTTAGCAACCCTTCTGCACCAGAGAAATGCAGATGGCGTTGATAGCATTGACGACCAAACTAATAGCAATTTATTTCACTATCTATAATAACACTGATGGTTTTTTGTAAAGCACTGATTGATTATAAAAACCCAATAATTTAACGCATTCAATTATTAGTGCCATCTATCACATTTTTTATATTTATGTTGATTCTTCTTTTTAAAGTGATATCTCCTATCGGAGGTCGGCGGTCATTATAGCCACTTGGACCCGTGATGTTGCAGCGCGGAACAACTCGTAGGTGCTTGAGTTGAACCATTCAGCGAGGTTTTGTAACCAGTGGGTTCTTGTTGGGCCAGGTCATAGGCGGCCTTTTATCTTTCTTTGCAGGATTATGGTGAAGGTGGTATTTGTTACCACCAAGGTGGTATTGTAATTTTAATATGTTGATTACATCACATAAATAATACGGAGAGATAGAATGCCATCTATGTATTAGTTTATCTGAACTTTAAAGTGCGTAATTATTACGTATTGAAACCTATTTACCAAATTAACAATTGACATAGATTGTGCTATAGCAGTGGCCGTCATACTGTTATACCATGAAATTAGCCATGTTAAACATAATAATAAAATAATTATCAATTTTTGGAACTATGAGAGCCATCTACATGTTTCTCAGTAAAATCCTAGTTGCCAAATAGTACTATGACATAGAGCAATCTAATACGCTGTATAATCAATGGTAATACTCACACTTTCCAGCTGTAGGCGTTGCTTATCGAGGCTGTAGACGCGGCTGTCGAGCTGCGAGAGTGCGCGGCGCGCGTGCGCAACGCGCAGGCGCGCCACCGCCTCGTCCACGCGCAGCTTTGCGCATTCCTCGCGCAGCTTCCTCATCTCGCGACTGCCTCCCTCCACTGACATCTCCATCTCCATCAGCTTCTCCTTCTGCAAGAATTAAAAAACCGATCAAGTGCAAATTTGAGTTGCACGCTGAGAGCTCCATACCGTATTTATTAAGCGCATTTCAAAAACAATGTGTCACAGACTTAGTTTAATATTTCCTGTACTTATTTTCTGCCATGGTATCTGGTATTAAGAGAACGGACAGAGATAGGCGGAAAAATACTTTTTCTCATACAATTTGAAGGTTGTAAGGATTTAAAAATTTCAAATCGTAAAATTCGCCACTGTGAAATAACTGTTGCTACTTTTCACTGCTAAATACATTTTGACAATAGTAATCATCAATAGTTATAGTGTTATCGAGCATCTCAGGGAATTTTCTCTTTAATAGTTATGTGTGGTACCACAGAATCTTTGACATTTCAAAACCGTGACAACAATTCGCGAACCATTTTAATTACATTAAGCTATGGACAGACATGATCATTAATATCACATAAGCATGCTATTATTGTGCAATTGCCATTAGCGAGCAGATTTGTGTAAAACCATTGCTATTAATAAGCAAGCTCAATTACCTAGGTTTAGGCTTAATATTTCCCCGGAATTATTTCCTGTGTGAAGAAATCGTTTCATGGCCGAGATGCCAGAAGGATTTGCCTAAGTCGAAATCGCAGATTATCTCGGCGATACTACATTGAAAATCTATAGGTCTATAATTTAAAACATTACAAAATGTAAATGGTATTTCGCTGGCGTGGCCCCCGAAATGAAAGCATGGAGCCCCTGCAAAATGTTACTTGGGGTGGTTATTAAGATTGCCGTATCTACAGTTTTTACATCCCAAAAGCTATATAATGGCAGGTTTTATATCCTAAAATCTATATAATGGCAACCAACGGCATTAATATTTTGATATTAAATATATGCAGTATAAATAAACATTTTGATGATTTTATAACGCTGCTACATGGTTTCGATAACTTTTTCAATATTTTTATCTTGACAAAATATTGGATCACTGATTTGTATTTACCAAAAGCAATAAATGGGTTCAATTGTTACTGCATAAATGGTTTCAATTAATGCTGCAAAATGACTGAATAGTCAGTCATCTATATAAAAAGTGAGGTAGGAGGAGTAGTTACGGAAAAACTTGTAGATGATGCCAACTACCTGTTCTTATCGCTGGAAGGTAATATTAATATTAATATTCTAACAATATACAGATCTACTAACAAGTCAAATATAATGTCTTTTTTGGAGTCCCTGGATAAGCTATTGTGCAATTATTCTACAGTGTCTCTATTGTCCTATATGTAGTGATGGGCGTGATTCTCAATTTTAAATCACGCGACGATCACGTTACTGGTATTTTATCACGCTTGATAATAATTGCTACTCGTGATTTTCGTGATTGTACTGAAATGTACTGTGAAACGTTAAGTGACAAAGTTTCGTCAATGTGATAACTGACAACAGAAACGCGCATTATATTTGCTTAAATATTTATTAGTAATTAGAAGAATTAGCATTCAGAAAGATTAACTCTCTCGCTCTTTTGGTGCTATGCCGAGTTCGTCTTTCTGAAATAATGTCTTTCTGAAATAATTTCGAAAAAACCCTTTCACAAGACACGCTTGTAGCTACTACATGGCAATTTGATTTAAATAGTTGATATAAATTTGGGTATATATATTTCCGACTGCTCCACCATTTTAAAGGACATCTATTTCTATGTATTGTTTCTTCATTTAAATACATTTTAACCCCTCAAATGAATGGCGATTAGCTCGGGTTGCCTACGGCAAAATGTATATAAATTTATATTTACATTTACATTTACATTTACATAGAGCGGGGTTTACTATAGAGCTATAGCATTACTATAGAGCGGATTACTATAAAGAGGCGCACATTTACATTTATATTTACATTTATATAAATTTATATACATTTTGTATACATTTTGCCAAGGCATCCCTTAAGGGACGCCTCACATTTGAGGGGTTAACTTCCTCCTGTGCCTTGTTGATGGATGATATCGGTTGACGGATAGTTTCTAAAGTATTCGCCATTTTCTATGACGCGGCGACGGCTCATTCATGAATGGGCGTTCGTCAGAACGAACAGCCGATCACTGATCAGTCGCGTTCGTAGCCGACGACAATATACAATAACTGACTCATTCGTGAACGTACGAAATGAACGCGCTAAGAATGAACAAAACCAAGTGAACGGTTCAATTCGGCGCTCACCGCTCATCGTTCACTGGCGCGGTCGTTTGCCAGAACGGCCAATCACTGATCAGTGATCGGTCGCGTCGTAGCGGCGCCAGGTGATGGCAACGCGGTGCTGTTCGTAGCCGTGATTCAAATAGCATGTTCTTTCAAATTCTCGTAATGCGTTCTTCGTGATTGCAAATATTACACGTTATTGTTATTGCTATTCGTGATCAAACCTATCACTACCTATATGTATGTATATGAGTAGTGTCAGTTATGCTTCTCCACCCAAGGCAGACAATAAGTCGTATGCCCAGATACAGGCTATATTTGGCCTAGTTGGGTATGTACTGAGCATGGTCATGTGAATGTGGGCCGTCATTTACTTCGCACCATTACGTGCTATGACCATTTCCGCATTTTGTATTATGTATTGTATTGTATAATAAATAAAACAAATACCGTAAATAAAAAGTGACAATTTTAGGATTGTTACAACGCACTACACTTTGGATGATCTGGCCTGTAAATCGCAATAAATTCGTATGACACTCAGAACTTCAAATTTAGACGTACTAAGCTTTGGAGGCTTCGACCTGAACCCTTTTCCATCAATTATAAGTGTATGCTCCGATAAAATATCCATGGATATAAAACATTGATTACACAACAATGATTGATTCGTTGGTTACAAATGATTGATTATAAATGATTGATGATAAAACTATATAAAACGTGATTATAAAACATTGCCTGCCAATTAAAGTAGATTTAGACTTGGATGGGTCAATTGATGTTCAAATATTCATAGAATCGTACCAAATAATCGTAGTTTTTCATATTTTCGGCGATGTTCTTAGTGAGTCTTCTCATTTCCTCATTGAGTTTAACGCTCTGCGTGGCCAGCATGTTGATGCGATAATTCCTCTGTTCAACGGCTGTTGTCACCTCTTCCAACCTTTGCTCCAATTCAGCGTAGCGCTCAGGATCTGTCTCCGCTTCCGCTGCCTCGTTACTTTCCAGCATATCCAGCTTCGCTACACTCTGGTGCAGCTGGTACTCCTAAGGTGTCGTACAAAAATATAAATAAAAAATGACATAACACATTTCAAAAAGCAATAAATTAGTGGTCGGGAGAGCAAGTTTTTGTTTATGATGGTATAGCAGGTGACAAGAACAAACAATGTTCAAAATTTGGAGACGTATAACAATAGAAGATCTCAAAGTTGCTCCTTTTACTATCTCGGCCCACTGACCGATCAGAAGAGAAAGAATGTGAAGCTATTCTGTGTGTCTGTCTATGTGTGTGTATTCCTCCACGATAGCGCCCAGACGCTTAATCCGATTTAATGAAAATTGGCATGCAGGCATCATTTAGTAATGACAAGAGTTTTTCAACTCTTGCCTTTTCAGCCTTTTCAGGCTGTGGCTGAAATTCGTTCCACCAGGGGGCGCTTTAGTCATATTTCAATCTAGAATTATTGGACTTGGACTTGAAATTTGGTTGACAGATCCAGAATGTTGGGCCAAAATCACATTGTGAAATTTTGGTTAGATTATCTCATATACAAGCTATACTACCAATATCTAAATTCCGCAATGCAATTTAATCAAATATTAACGCTATCTCAACAGATGGCAATAATATTTCCACTATGGTGCCAACGCGCTTGGCTCAACCCCACCTTAGCCAAGAAACAAACCGCGCCGTCCGAGCCGGTTGCAATGAACCCAATCGGGTTCGTCTCACCGAGCTCATCGATTTTATCTATGAAATTAATATTCAGATAAAACCAGTCTTTGGCTACTTGCCCGGAAAGTCTTGGGGTGACACAACCGTTTTCTTTATATGCATACCACCCTATTTAAAAAGTATCTACTTTTAGTCTGCAAAAATACACATAAATTTTATATTCTAATAATGACCATCCGGGCCCCGAAGGATCTTAGTCCGCGCCACTGCTTGATACATACCAAGTTGTATATCTGCTCCTTGAGCATCATAAGACGCTTTCCAGCATCAAGTACATTATGGTCAAGCTGAACTTTTGATAATTTGGCAACTGTAAATAATAAAAAGAAAAAGATCAAGAATAAAAAAAAGATTAGAATGATTAGTTGAGGCAGATGTGCAGAAACCCTTCTCTCTCCCCTTGTTGTGTGGCCGGAAGCGTATTTTAAAGATTGTTGTAAGAAAACCGTATCGCTATCCCTCGAATGAGCTTTTTAGCGAAAATAATCTCATTGACATAAGATATACATACAAATAGCAATAAGTAATTTAACATCCAGACTAGGTACTCACCACTAGCACAGTATACCAACCAGTGGCTTTACTCTCGAGCTACAGGGAATTGCGGGAAGAGGGTGCGAGAAATGTGGGCAGAGGGGTACGTCCCAACGAACGCCTTTGGTTAGCATTATGCGCAGGTATAGGCTGCTGACTTTTTTGAACGTTTGGATACCTGCGGCGGCCATATCCGAGCCTTTACGACTCGTGACGTACTCGCTTCGATTTCAATTTTGTTCTGAGAGAAGCTACTGTCTGGTATACTCTTCCACTAGTCAAAACTAAAATTTACAACATGGTAATATCAAAATTAAAAATAGCTTTCGATAGAAAACTTTACACACCATTCTCAAT
This sequence comes from Micropterix aruncella, assembly GCA_944548615.1. Taxonomy (NCBI): domain Eukaryota; kingdom Metazoa; phylum Arthropoda; class Insecta; order Lepidoptera; family Micropterigidae; genus Micropterix; species Micropterix aruncella. The sequence continues at coordinate 5,670,768 of OX155968.1, forward strand.
GTTACCAAATCAGCAAAAACAGAAAGTTTTAAAAAACTTCTTAGTGAGATTGGAACAGAGAGTAAAGCACTCTATAAAGAAGATGTGTTGGGGATGCTTCTCCTATCATGGCACTGGATCACTCGTGCCAGTCACTGGGATGATGAATTCGGATCAATATATTGACATCCTATCAAACCATATGATATGGGAGCTCCACAATTCCTCATGGGGAAGGTTTATTCTTCCAATGAGGAAATTTTGTCAACAGGATCTCACCCCAAGCCATTCTTTGAAATAAGTGAAACAGTTTTCACACATATTGAGATGTCAACTGTGGTGACGGGCGAGCCCGTCACCATAGGACGTTTTAACGATTAGTCGTTCTATCGACCTGCAGTGAGCGTAGAAGACTTTGGACATAACAATCCGACGTCTAGCTACGCCACAACCCGTAAGAGTCCAACGTCTTACCGCGAGTTAGCCAGGAACAAACCCGGCGGCTCGAGATACTCGCGCCCTTACTTCCAATTGTGACCAGATTTCTCCAGTCTCTCGATTGGTTCCGAGTTCGAGGTCGCTTGCGCGGTCCGCTCCCTTACGAAGCGGTGAAACGGTGTACACCGAATCTATCGCGGACCAAGGCGTCCTTTGCCCGGCTCTGAACCGGGATCGGATGGCCAATGGTCATTTCAAGAGCAGTCGCCGTAAGGTACGCAACCACCCCCGCTCTATAGGAAACAATACAGTTTCCAGACTCCCCCGACTGTTAGTCGGAGTGCACAATCGATTGGCTTGCGCCGCACGATGCGCAGACCGTCCAGGAGCGCCAGAGGTTTGATTCCCAGGGGAAACTGTTTCCAGAGTCCTACCCAGGTTCGCACCCCGTGCGTGGAGGCCGTCGGATGGGTGTTGACCCGTGAGTGTGACCGACCCTGAACACATGGGTCATCGTGGCTAACTCATCATGGGCCCGTTAGCTCCCACAGTTTTCACACAGAATCAAATTTCTATACTTGAATGGCCCGGATACTCCCCCGATCTCAACCCAATCGAAAACCTCAGGGTCATTTGCAATAAACGGCTCTCCAAGATGATGATAGTACAACAAAAACCAAGATGATCAGTACAGTAATTCAAGTCTGGTTTCACGATGATCAACTGAAATAAAGCTGTCAAAACCTGGTAAATTCTATGCCTACAAAAGTGAAAGGTGTTATCAACCCAAAAGGTGGACACATTCTATATTAAAACTAACAATCTATAACTACCAGTACTGTTTTTGTATGTTTATGTCCAATAAAGCACTTTCGAAGAAAAGTACTCTTTGTTCCAATTAATTGGAATTAATTGGAACATAAAAAACACCCTATGAACATAGATTAAAAATCCTCCAACTGACAACTCTGGAGCAACGGAGACACAGAGGAGATCTCATAGAGACATACAAAATACTGAGGTAACACGACGACTGCCCAGAGTTGGAAAGCATGTTTGTGTTCAATTCAAACCATCACTTAAGAGGTCACAGCCTGAAACTCAACGTTACAAGCTTTTCATCTGAAGAAAGAAAGCACTTCCTGACAAACAGAATCATGAACAGCTGGAATAAACTGCCCGAGGAAGTTATTGAAGCACCAACCATAAACGCATTCAAAAATAGGCTTGATATATATTTAAAAAATGATATATAAAAGAAGAAAAAAAAGGAAACAGCAACACCAGTGAATTTCATAGATATGAACACATCAGTGTTAAGCTGCTAGTTCATCAACAAATAATAATAATAATAATAATTCACACGTACATTACGAAAATAATAAATTTTTAATTAAACTATTTACAGATTATTCGTTATAACACCGGTTTCCTGGACTTTTCACTGTTTTTGTCAACTGAACTTGTCATGGTTTTGAATATATTTTTTGGTGGGATAAAGAAATAAAATATTGGGGGATCAAAATTAAATCAGCTCACCTTTCATATGCATTTTCCATATTTTCTCCTCATCGTTCAGTGCTAGAACTGTATTCTGATCGCGGCTTAGGCAGTTTTGCAAACGCTGATGTTCACCAGCCAGATTATTTGAGTATCGTTCCTCTTTCTGAAAATTAAATTAATTAAATTTTAAATATGCATTTTTTTATTTATAATAATTCAGTAACACTAATTTACAGTACATCATGATTAAGTCATAGAAACGCGAATGTCAAGGTAAATAAAACCCATGGCCACTTGCACATAGCGAGCCTAAATAAATCTTTAGATCCATTTGTATCTAGGCATGCGAATGTTGTTGACATTCAGTATTTGTCGGAGAACTGACCTTACGAGTATTAACCCTTCAGGCCTTGGCCCCTCAGCCGATTGACAAGTTGATGTCCCAAAATTTTTTAGTAAAAATTAGTAAAAAAAATGAATTATGACACTGTCTCACTAAAAACATTAATAACTGCCAAACCACTGTACCCATAATTAAAATAAAATATATTAACATAATAAAACATTATGAAATACAACAAATTAAATTAAAATAAAATTAAAACGGGCCCGTCACGCTGAATCAGTTTGTGGCTGATATCGGCCAATCGGGGCTTGAGGGGTTAAATGTTATATATGTTAAGAGTTTCTCGTCTCTTTAGGCTATTTTTTATTGTTTACTGTTGCTTTGCTGCTTTTACATTTCCAAACAGACTTGGGTAAGCCTCCATGGGGTGGCTGCGATGAGATCCTCGAAAAAATCGCACAGGATAACAGAAAAAACCTTACGAGGGTGAAAGGACATGGTGCATCTGGCGGTGTCAATACAATGGGCGAACCCGTTATAATCAATGTCATCGAAAATTAAACAAATATAATTCGATTTGGAAGAATAATTACGTAACAGGATTTAATAGCCCAATAAGGGGTAATTGATGAAAATAATACAAGGAATGCGTATAAATAATTCCAATAAAGAATCATCAGGATTACAAAATGAGACTTTTAGGCTATTGCATAGCTTTTATCGCGGGCCTAGGGCAGCGCGGCGACCGAATGAAGAAATTTCTTAACGAAAATTAATGATTTTAAACTGATAATGTTAAACAAGAACATTTTCCTAATATTCTTAGCTTTGAATATTTTAGATTTTATTTATATTACATAGTGTAATTATTTTGTGAAATTAGGTCTAACCGAACACAAAAACGACTACTACGCAAATACTATCAGGCGTATTATTATGAAACCCGCACCATTTTAAAGATAATTTAATTATCTATCTTTTTATCTACGAATTTTTTCGAATCCGTTTTTTTTGCTTTATCGAATAAAAAATTCGTGCGCGGCGCTCTATCAGAAGACGTTTAAATTATTTCGAATCATTTGCTACCGCAGCCGCAAATGATTCAGAATAATTTCAAAGTTTTCCGATAGAGCGCAAAATAAATAAAATAAATAAATAATTATAATTGCATAAGTTGTTAAAAATGCTATGCAATAGCTTTACCGCGGCAGTTCCCGAGTGCCACACGTATTTTTTGTTATTGTTTATTATATTTGAAACTTATTTGACTTTCTAAAGCTCTACATAATATTACTTTATTACTAATCTCCACTAATAAACTTCATTTTATCATTCAATCTGAAATAAGTCGTAAATCGTACATCTAGGTATATCAGTAAGCCTAGTTAGATGTGTAATGTTCCTCGGGTAGCAAGGGATTGGGATGACTCCATTTGTTGCTTAATTTTAATTTAAAAGTCCTCAACCCTTCAAGTAGCGGCATAATTTCATGGCAGACCGCGGCAATTTATTGGAATTTCTTGCAAAACCGCCTCGCTCGACAAAAAGTACTATAACTATGGAATTACTATAGCAATCATAAGAAAAATAACTGAACAATGATCGCATTGAAATTTCGTATACAGAATATTAAATCTCATTTTGTAAAACAATTAGATAATTAGGAATAAATATGAGAAAGTCGGAAAAGTGAAAAAAACTTACGGAAAAATACGGAACCCTATTTAGAAATTGTAAATACTATCGTGATCTATATTAGATTCGCTATTAAAGGTGATATTTCGTTTTGCTTATTTACATACAAAAATATTTAGATATTAGCTCATAAAAACCAATAAAAAATTTGATGATTTCTCAAAAAAAAAAAATGATGATGTTTGACAATTGAATTTTACCAGAAATACCTGCGAAATGACGCACGAAATTATTCTAGCGACCGACTATGTATCTATGGTAATAATTAGATATTTGGTATGGATTGAAGGATGCGTTCGAATTAGAAAATAATATTACTGTGCGCTCCGGGAGCAAGCCGCCAATATTGGTCGTTACGTAGTCAAAGGTGTTCTGATGCGCAACCAAATTTGGTCGTTAGATAGCCGAAGGGTTAATTTATTTCTTTCCTAATGTAAACTAAGCTGAATCATAAGACATGAAATACACTTTAAAAAAAATATACCAAATATTTTATTGTTTCCTCCAAAATTTGCATTTTTTGCAATTGCAACATAGGTGCTCCGGATGTGCTATAGATTTTATTTATTGATCGAAGACTTTGGATATCTCTGTCTTCTTTGTTAAAATATTTCTGATTACCCCTTTTATTTGTGTTATCGATATGGTGCTTCTGTATGATTATGGCCCCCTTAAAAGCAAAAATAAAATAGACAGTTTACCTGAACCATTCCCGTTAGCTCTTTGAGACGTTGTGCTGCTGATTTATTTGTGTTCTTTGCCTCCTCTAATTTCGGTTTCAAATCTTCAACCTGCGGACACCATTAACCGATAAAATATGCATTGAAGACCACAAGAAATCAATGTATGCAATATATTGTATGTACCAACATTCAAATTAAAAATTAATTTATTGATTTCAAATTATCAGTAGTTACAATATTCTAAAGTCATAACCTACATAATTAGGCTGCCGGCCGTGACAATTTATTTTAATTATAATCATCTTAAGAAATCTATATTAATAATAAATACAAACGGAGCTGCCATGGAATTCACCGACCGGAGTCGGGCCCATCATAATACTATTTTTTTTACACTTCTGGGGGGTGAGCAGTGGATTCCGGACTTACGAACCGGCTGTGGTAGGTTTAGGACAGCTGTCTTGCCACATGTGAGCGTTCACCTTGCCACCCATTCACTCCCCCTTCGAAGCCATAGAATTTGAGATGCGCAAATCGCAGTTTTAGATCATTTTTCTAAGAAAGAGTTGATTATTTTTCTGGAAAGGCCAAGATCTTTAAAGAGGTGAAATAGAGATTTAGCTGGCAGGCCACGAGCGCCAACTTCCACCGCGTGAAGGTGAACAGTGAAGCCGTTCCGGGTTACGGCATTTGCAAGATCATGGTATTTATTTAATTTGTACTCGTGGTCTTTTGGGATATTTGATTCCCATGGAACAGTTAATTCTACGATAAGAGCCACCTTCCGAGATAGAGAGTAAAGAGTTATATCTGGACGGAGGGCTGTGCATCCGAGACTTTCAGGGAATTTATACTGCTTAGAGACCGAATCAACCTCCAGAATCCAATCTGTAGCTTTCTCGATTATTGAGAAAGGTTTTGTAGTTAAATGTTTTTTGCCTTTAGAGCCATCCCGCACAAACTGTATTGGGGGTTTGTTATATAAATAAACAATATCGTACTTAATTTTAAAAGAAATATTTTAATTACCTAATTATAACATTATTATGTTGGTTCATAAAATAAAGAAGCTTCAGTGAGAAGGGGGTCAAATTAATATATACCATAGAGGGTAAGCTAAAAATTGGACAATTTTAAAATTTACGATGCTTAAAAAGTAAATAAAAGAAAATAACTATCCCCATAAGTTACATCGTTTGGTCAAACCTTACACCGCACGAAATATACTCGAATTTATTCAGACGAGTATAAGTTCGGCAGGTAGTATTTATCAACGATCGTTCGTTTCATATTCCGCTCTAACGTATTGCTCTGTCTCGTTCGCTTGGACTAATTTTAGTTTTAGTTCACAAAGAAACGCAATCGGGCCCAATATATAACTCCTTCAATATTGTATCTAATATTAATGATTCTAAATATGGCTGGTAAATGCGATAGGGTAGGCTGTCTATTCGTGAAAACTGCCATATTTTCTTTCTTCTCCCTCAGGTGCATTTTACTATATTCTCCCTCACTCTTCACACATACTGCACTCACTCACGCGGTGCTTGTTCACTTCACACCTTTCGAAAAGTAAGTCGCCGCTGCTGCTACTCACAAAAAGTTTTGCGCACAATCCCATTTCCGAAACATGAACAAATCATATATTTATTTTTGCAACAATGAATCCATGTTCAAACATAGAAAGTATTAATTAGGAGCATATCTACCTGTTTTTGCAGATTGGTGAGGTACTTTTGATTCTCCAATTCTTCCTGATACAGTCTCTTGTTTGTGGCTCGTTGATTCTCCAAACGTTGCGCAGTAGACTGCAGCGTTGCTTTTGCAGCAGTCACCTTTATATACAGCAAACTTTATAACTAATAGACCCACGGTAACTGTGGGTTAGGCCGTGGGTTCAGCCATTAACTACTACTGAATCAGAGCCCAGAAAGCTCTTCTGTTATAACTAGGACATCATAGGATACGTACGATCATATCATTAGGTTGTAGTTATAATACATTCGCCAGAAGTTGCACTGACTTTAGGATGAAATGAAACCATTCAAAAACTCATTAAATACTTAAATTTGTCTGCTTTTATCATATCATTAAAAAAACTAGATTAATGCATGCTTTGCGTAGGAACCAGAGTAATAGATAATATAATTAATTATCTATCTATGGAACACCGTATCCGCTAATGTTAGTGGAGCTGAATAGCCCGGCATTGCCTTGTAGAGGTTAGATTTATAATTGAACTTTACTTGTTTGATATAATAAAATTACAAACATTGTATGATCCCATTATGAGTTTCTGCCTTTATAGTGTGAATAAGTAAAACTTTAACCTCCACATTTAATTTTCTTGCTGTTAGGGGGTGAATTTAGCAAAATCCTTTGACGCAGGTTTCCTTATTACTTTAGTTGTTTCCTTATTACTTTAGTTATGCAAATTTCTGTGCCGAAATGTCTTCCTCCGATATTTCATTATTAGAGCTGTCAACTACAACGGGCGAACCCGTCACCTGAAGAAGTTTTAACGATATTAGATCGTTCTATCTCCCGTGAGGTAAACGCAGAGGACTTAGGACGAGAAACATTCCACTGTCTAGTTACGCCACCTGCCCGTCAGAGGCCAATGCCTTACGGCGAGGCACCGGGAAATGTAGCTCGTCAGCCTCGTCCCCTGAATACCACTTTGGAAGGATATCTCCATCTGGAATTAACCTTCAGGATACCTCCTGCCTCCCGACTGGTTACAGGATCGAGGTCGCTTGCGTGGTCCTCTCCCTTATGACAGGGTGATACGGTGTCTACCAATCTATCGCGGACCACGGCATCCTTTGCCCGGCTTATTCACCCGGGATCGGGTGGCCGAATGGTCGTTTCAAGAGCAGTTGCAATAAAGTTAACAATTACCCCCGCTCTATAGGAAACATTACTGTTTCCAGACTCCCCCGGATGTTAGTCGGAATGCACAATCGATTGGCTGACGCCGCAGTGTGTGCAAACCGTCCTGGAGCGCCCGAAGGTTGAGTCCTAGGGGAGACTGGGGCACAAAAGGAGCCTCCCCGAAGATTGTGCATATTTTCGACTGTCTAGTCTGCGACCATGAACAATCGGGCGTTCCTGGAAACGGTGTCTCTAGAAACTCGCCGGCCAATTTTTCTACCACCGGGCACTGGGGCACTGTGAAGGCACTGTGAAAAGATGTCGAGCCAGTCTCGTCTGCTGGGGCCACACAGCGAATCCAACATACGACTGTAGAACGCTGCAGGATGAAGATTACGTCATATTCTGCCTGCAGCTGCCAATCCCTATCACACACCAGGACCTACAAGAGACGAACAACAAGACCATCCAGGCCGCATTTTTTCGGAAAGACATGTGCTAACCTGGCCCGGACACGTTAACTAACTAACCTGACACAATTATTTTGACACATCCAAGAGCGGTTTTTAGCCATCAATTGGACACGACAAAATGTAATGTAATGTATATCACATGTAATGAATTTCAAGATCCTATATTATTTCGACAATTGTTAATTTTGACATCGGATCTTGACAATGATTTCAGATCTTACCTCACTCTCCATGGTCTTGTTATCATAGATGAGCATACGAAGGTACTCTTTGATTCTACTAAGTTCCACGTTGACTTCACTGCAGTCCCGCTCAGCTTCTGCATTGTTTATCATCTGCTGCTCAAGGAAGTGCTTTGCTTCTAGCACTTTGTCATTGCGTCGTCTCGCATGCTCCCGCAACGTTTCCATTTCCTTTAAAACATAAATAGGAGCTGCTAATATTAATGAAATCAGAAAAAATAAAACATTGATCAATGGAATAAAAATTATAGCAGGAATAGAGGTCGAAAGAAGGGAGGGAGATATATCATGCTTAATAACCATTACTTCTTTCAAATAAAAAAAACACTGAAATACCTCTTTTAAATGCTTGATATCGTTGTCCCTCTGATGTAAATTATCGACTGAATTGGCCCAGGTGGATACAATATAGCGACGTTCTTCTATAGCCTTGCTGACCTAAAATTAAAAATACAATGAAACCTTTTATAATTATTTTATTTGATTTTATTATTAAAACGTTATAAAATGTACAACTTTAACTACTGTCCAAAGTCCACCTTTCTATATGGATGTGCACTAAACTTTTATCCCGCTAGATGGCGAATCGGCGACTTAGTTCCTGAAAGGTGTGAAGTGAGCACCACACCGTGCAACCGATTATCGGGTAGAAACAATCCCGGTTGGACGAAACTGCCGCATGCTGCCAGAGACTGGCACATTTTCAGTCGTAAAGCGGTTAAAAAAAAAAACTATCTCCAGTTAATATATTAAAACAAATATAAAACTTGACTACCATTACAGAAAGTAAACTATATATAAAATATAAAATATAAACGGAGCTGCCATGGAATTTACTCACCGAAGTCGGGCACATCATATATACTATTATTACACTTCTGGGGGGTGAGCGGTGGATTCCGGACTAATGACCGGCTGTGGTAGGTTTAGGACAGCTATCTTGCCACATGTGAGCATCCACCTTACCACCTATTCACTCCCCCTTCGAAGTCATTTATTACATTTATTTATAATTATTTTTATTACGTTTTTTTTAACACGGTTTATGTATGTATCCAAAGAGATACATATATATATTTCCGGAATGTACTCAATCAGACCTTTCATTTGACACTAAACACGATATATTTACGTTAATTTATTGACATTTGGAGATATGGACAGCATGGACACAAAATTTACGTCCTATGACCCAAAATTGGTCTATAAGGACTCTATTATCTCCCTTATAGACCCAAATAACCACTTCAAATTTCTTGGCAGGAAAATCACCTGCCAGGGAAAAGACCTCTCTGGCGATCATGTTATAGAACATTTCAGTAGTTGCCTGGAAAAGATAGATGCACTGCTAATTTCTGGCCCTCGTAAGGCTTGGATCTATGACAACTATCTAACTTCACATTTGTCATGGCCCTTTCTTATTTACGATTTCACCAAAACCCAACTGTCTCGTCTGGATGCACTGGTGACAGATAGTTTAAAATCCTGGTTGTCCTTAGCCAAACCAGCTGACCCCTCGACTCTCTTCAGGTCCAAACACAATTTTGGGCTAGCTCCAAAACTGCCCTCTCTGCTCTACGCCAACTCAAGAATAACCAAAAATTCGATTCTAAGCAATTCCAAGGATCCGGCAATATCGAAGCACGTAGTAAGTGGCCGTAGTGAGTCAAATGATCTACAAGCCCGCATTGACTTCCACAAAAAGTTCATTACTGGAATCAGCCAGAATGGCACAGGTCTGGGGTATGGCAGTACAACCATGAGCGATGTGGACCTGAAGAAGTCTCTCTTGCGGGGAGATTACGACAGCAATAGTATGGCTCACGCTATTGGCCTTCAATGCCAGAATGATTGGACAACAATTGGAGACTTTTGCATTCCTCCTCCAATGCACTGGAAAGTAATGTTGTATGACTGGACGCCAGAGATGCTGAAATTTTATTTAAATGCCTTTCAGCATACACTTCCAGACCCCAGTAACCTCGCTCGTTGGAGCTATGCCGAGGATAGTTCATGTCCCCTTTGTAGCAACACCCCTTGCACAGCTAGACATATTCTAGCTGGCTGCAAGGTGGCCTTGGATCAAGGACGGTACACTTACCGCCACGACAAAGTCCTTGCTGTTATTCGCGAGGTACTTAGCCTCTCAGTGGCTCGTGCCAACAAGGGTTTGACACTATCCTCCAAACCCCCAATACAGTTTGTGCGGGTTGGCTCTAAAGGCAAAAAACATCTCACTTCAAAACCTGTCTCAATAATCGAGAAAGCTTCAGATTGGATTATGAAGGTCGATTCGGTCTCTAAGCAGTACAAATTCCCTGAAAGTCTCGGATGCACAGCCCTGCGTCCAGATATAACTCTTTACTCTCTATCTCGGAAGATGGTCCTTATCAGTTAACTGTTCCATGGGAATCAAATATCCCAAAAGACCACGAGTACAAATTAAATAAATACCATGACCTCGCAAATGCCGTCACCCGGAACGGCTTCACTGTTCACCTTCACGCGGTGGAAGTAGGCGCTCGTGGCCTGCCAGCTAAATCTTTGTTTCACCTTTTTAAAGATCTTGGTCTCTCCAGGAAAATAATCAACTCCTTAGAAAAATTATCTAAAACTGCGATTTCTGCATCTCAAATTCTATGGCTTCGAAGGGGGAGTGAATGGATGGTAAGGTGAACGCTCACATGTGGCAAGACAGCTGTCCTAAACCTACCACCGCCGGTCGTAAGTCCGGAATCCACCCTTCACCTCCCAGAAGTGTAATAATTATATATGATGGGCCCGATTTTTGGTCGGTGAATTCCATGGCAGCTCCGTTTGTATTTTATTTTATTTATTAAGACAACAACTTACTTGGATAGCTAATGTCTAAATATCAAGCCTATGACACTCGCGATGACATAGCAATTCTAACAAAAAAACACTTCTAAATCGGTTGAAGTGTTTAGAAGTTATGGTGGAATAAAGAAACGGAAAACATACATAGATGATACCTGAACACATTACACTCCTTTAATGTTGGGCAGTCGTGTAATAAATTAAAATTTGGTGTAAACTAGTTTTCTTCTTTTATATATGTTTGACATTTGGTCTTCTTTTTACTTTGGCTAAAATGTTAACCTAGAACAAGTAATCACTTAGTTGGGCGGCACGGGACGGATCATCCCATATAAGCGTGACACAACTTGATGTGGATTTATTAATTTTTAAGCTAAATTTTATTCCTTGTTAAAGTGTAAATCTTACCTAATTTATACCTGCACTATAGCTCTTTCTAATAGGTGAAAAGATTTCAGTGCTCGCTACTGTATATTTTTAATTTTATTTTTCAATACTCGTATTTCAACTTTTTTATGATAGGAAATTGCCATAACAGATAAATATATAAATAAAATAAGCTGTAAGTCATAATAAAAGATTTTTAGGAAAAAATCTTTGAAATTGCCATTTTTCAACATTATTTTGGCTGGAAAATGTGCCTGCCATTTAGCAACACTGTCCGTCTGTCAAACCACCATGTTTCCTTTTTCCCCCCCAGGTGCAAATTTCTCCCTCAGCTACTAATCTATCTATGTTCTCTTTTACTCCTCACACATTAAGCTCGCTTGGGCGGTGCGTCGTTCACTTCACACTGTCCGAGAGCTAAGTGGCCGCTGGCGCCACCTACGAAAAGTTCTGCGCAAACTTTCCCATTCTACCAAATTATCGTTGCATCTGCAAAAACTGCTATGTGCATTTTTAGAGTTTTGCTATTATTGCCCATTCAAAAGTAGATTTTCTGCTCTAATTGCAATAAAAATCGGTTTTTTTATATTTCAATTCTACCTGAGAGATGAAAATACAGCTTTGCGCTTTAGAACTGAAGATACTCTAGTACAGTGTGGACACGCCTAGTGTATCCTTAAGTCTTATTCCTCCCTAATCCTAAATAAATGTTTTCCAATATATTTTATTCTTTCCCTGTTATAATAAATAAGTACCTACAAAAAGTCATCGCTCGGACCATCTGCGCGGTCGACGATTCAGTTATCAAATTTACGCGCTGCGGATTGTATCGCACGTCGTGAAATACTCGTCTATCCGGGATTGTATATAAATAAATAAATACAAACGGAGCTGCCATGGAATTCACCGACCGGAGTCGGGCCCATCATAATACTATTTTTACACTTCTGGGGGGTGAGCAGTGGATTCCGGACTTACGAACCGGCTGTGGTAGGTTTAGGACAGCTGTCTTGCCACATGTGAGCGTTCACCTTGCCACCCATTCACTCCCCCTTCGAAGCCATAGAATTTGAGATGCGCAAATCGCAGTTTTAGATAATTTTTCTAAGAAAGAGTTGATTATTTTTCTGGAAAGGCAAAGATCTTTAAAGAGGTGAAATAGAGATTTAGCTGGCAGGCCACGAGCGCCAACTTCCACCGCGTGAAGGTGAACAGTGAAGCCGTTCCGGGTTACGGCATTTGCAAGATCATGGTATTTATTTAATTTGTACTCTTGGTCTTTTGGGATATTTGATTCCCATGGAACAGTTAATTCTACAATAAGAGCCACCTTCCGAGATAGAGAGTAAAGAGTTATATCTGGACGGAGTGCTGTGCATCCGAGACTTTCAGGGAATTTATACTGCTTAGAGACCGAATCAACCTCCAGAATCCAATCTGTAGCTTTCTCGATTATTGAGAAAGGTTTTGTAGTTAAATGTTTTTTGCCTTTAGAGCCATCCCGCACAAACTGTATTGGGGGTTTGGAGGATACTGTCAAACCCTTGTTGGCACGAGCCACTGAGAGACTAATTACCTCGCGAATAACAGCGAGAACTTTGTCATGGCGGTAAGTGTACCGTCCTTGATCTAAGGCCACCTTGCAGCCAGCTAGAATGTGTCTAGCTGTGCAAGGGGTATTGCTACAGAGGGGACAAGAACTATCCTCGGCAAAGCTCCAACGAGCGAGGTTACTGGGGTCTGGAAGTGTATGCTGAAAGGCATTCAAATAAAATTTCAGCATCTCTGGCGTCCAGTCATAGAGCATTACCTTCCAGTGCATTGGAGGCGGAATGCAAAAGTCCCCAATTGTTGTCCAATCATTCTGGCATTGAAGGCCAATAGCATGAGCCATACTCTTGCTGTCGTAATCTCCCCGCAAAAGAGACTTCTTCAAGTCCACGTCGCTCGTGGTTGTACTGCCATACCCCAGACCAGTGCCATTCTGGCTGATTCCAGTAAGGAACTTTTTGTGGAAGTCTACGCGGGCTTGTAGATCATTTGAATCACTACGGCCACTTATTACGTGCTTCGATATTGCCGGATCTTTGGAATTGCACAGAATCGAATTTTTGGTTATTCTGGAGTTGGCGTAGAGCAGAGAGGGCAGTTTAAGCGCTAGCCCAAAATTTTGTTTGGACCTGAAGAGAGTCGAGGGGTCAGCTAGTTTGGCTAAGGACAGCCAGGATTTTAAACTAGCTGTCACCAGCGCATCTAGACGGGACAGTTGGGTTTTGGTAAAATCGTAAATAAGAAAGGGCCATGACAAATGTGACGTTAGATAATTGTCATAGATCCAGGCCTTACGAGGGCCAGAAATTAGCAAGGCATCTATTTTCGCCAGGCAACTTTTGAAATGCTCTATAACATGATCGCCCGAGACGTCTTTTCCCTGATGGGTGATTTTTCTGCCGAGGAATTTGAAATGATTGTTTGGGTCTATAAGGGAGATATTAGAGCCCTTATAGACCAATTTGGGGTCATAGGATGTAAATTTTGTGCCCATGCGGGCGAGTCCAAGGCAAAAACATTTGGAGGGCTTCACTTTTATACAGCCTGACCAGTCGCAGAAAAGCTCCACTTTCTGTAATAGCAGGGAAAGCTGCTTGGGGCTTCTGGTGATGAAAGTTAGGTCGTCGGCAAAAGCGAGGCACGACGAGGTGTATTGGCCGTCTGTTTTAAAACGGTAGCCCCACTTCTTGTCAAACTGGGTCAGGCTTTCCAGCAGTATATTAAAAACTATATTAAAAATCGTTGGGGAGAGGCAACAGCCCTGAAATAGTCCAATTGAATATGGTATAGAGCGGGTAGTCCATTCTTGCGTTTTAACATGGAAAGTCAGACAGTTGTAGTAGGAGGCTACAATGTCACGCACGACTGGTGGGAAGTTGTACCAGCGGAGTGCAAAGTGGAGGAGACTGTGTCGGACTGACCCAAAGGCATTCTCTAGGTCGAGCCAGCATACATTGATTTGGCGTTCGTGCTGTCTCGCATCCTTGATGGCAGCAGCCAGGAGAGAATTGTGCTCGAGGCAGCCCGAGACGCCACGCATGAAGCCTTTTTGAACTGATACTCCAAGGTACTCATTCCGGTGCATGAATTCGCTCATCCTCGTGTGGACTATGCTAAAAAAGATTTTGGCCACAGTGTCTGTGAGAGCAATGGGCCGAGCGTCCTTTGGTCCGGTGCAAACTGGGACCTTCGGAATTAAGATGACTGTCGCTCGGCCAAAATTCTGTGGGACTACACCGCTATTCCATATATTTCGGAAGATGGATCCTAAATATTGCAGAAGGCAGGGGCATTTTTTGTATACTAAATAGGGAATACCATCGGGACCCGGAGTAGAGCCCGACGGCTTCCTCTTTACTTGATTAAGAATCTCATCTAGAGATGGAGGTTGAGAAGCAAAAGCTACCGTAGGCAGGGGCGGAGGTGTAATGCCCGGCGGAGGGCTGTAATTATGGAGCCGCATTGGGTCCTCTTACGTGGTCGAAAAATATTCCGTGGCCATTTCTTCCGGGATTTGGATTTTTCCCTTGGCGGTAGACAAAACCGTTTTGCTGTAGTTAAAACGGTTTTTGTCGAACCGGGCTTCCTCTTTGGATTTGAGAAATGCTGCCTTGCGCTTGTCGTTTTGCGTTGCTACGCTCTGTATGAGTTTTAGTATAGAGCGGTACGCGCGCGAGAAGTTGTGGCAGAGGGCTTTATCCCCGGCTTTCTTGGCTTCACGTAACTGGCGACGAAGTAGCCGCTTTTGCCTACGGAGCTTTGCCTTAAATGCGTTTTCTCTGTGAACCGGGTCGACATGGGTAGATTTTGGGTAAACACCCGAGAAGTATTCATGGACCGAAAAATTACATAAAAATAACTTCCGGAAGTGCTGTGCATTTTAGGGAGTTTGTTTCATTGGGATCAGCACCAGCATCTGGGTAGCTACCCATCAGCGAAGCAGTCAGAGAAGAACAGGAAGGAAACGGTTTTTTGAGGTACTCCTTTTCTTAATCCTGGATCTATTTCCACTGTGGCTGTTCAGCGTTCACCACACCTTAACTAAATACAGTCCATTGCCTGACGTTCAGGATATCGACCACAGTGTTTTTTCAACCTTTTTTAGATCGGGACCCCCTTTTTGGTGAAAAAAAAACTCTTTTGCGACCCCACTTAGCCTAAGTGGGGTCGCATAAGAGTTTTTTTTTAGTAACTTACTTCTCTCGACCTTCCTTAGTCCGTTCCACAGCTGTAACTGTAAGCAATCAATAAATATATTTTTTGGAAAAACAATGGCGAAAACCACATTAATTTTAACCGTTTTTCACTATCGAAGCTGTACTTACCTGTTTCCATTCTAGATCAACATAAAGTTTTATAAAAGAAATAGCATAAACGACATAATAAATAAGGTTTCTCTTCCGAATGTGGAAATGTTTGCATATTATATAATAAAGATTTTGTAATATTTTCGATTTTTATTTTTAGATAGTCTGCGACCCCCCGGGAGTCTCTTGGCAACCCCCCAGGGGGTCCAAGTCCAAGGAAGTGCTGTATGTCAGGTAGAGTGGTCACTATGTCAACATTCATATTATTGCACATAGCAGTTAGTTGGCTAGTCAGTCACGATACTTAAACGGTCGTCGGGATTGAGTAAAAATCGGAGTGTCGCAGAAATCAATTCTAAAACCTCATTATTTCTTGTTTATATTAAAGTTCTGGCATATACAATAGTTTTATTCATAGGTGATACATCTCTAATTTTTAAAATTGCTCGGCAAAAGGATAACTTAGATAACGGAAATGCAATGCTGTCTAATTGTGTACATTAATATTCTAATACACTTTCTCTACAAACCTGACATGAAGTTACTTCAGCAGCTTTTTCGTTTGTGGTCGCAGTGACACAGACTTCTGCAAGAGTGGCTTGAGCCTTGTCGAATTCCGCTTGGAGTTGCTTAGCTTTGATATCCAATTCCTGTAAGATAAGTATTATTATTATGACTAGAAAAGCCATAAAGGTGTAGCGTCCTACATTGGGCAGTGCAGAAAATGTACAAATATTGAAGTATTTGTAATTTAAATTTGGCATCATTAGAATGAATTAATGGTTATAATAAGAGCCGCCAAGGGACGACGCTTGGATTTAGCGATCACAGATAATACTCATCTAGCCGATAATACTTGTTACTATTGCATGGGGAAATATCTGATGAGTATATTTTCCAACTATCCCTGCTTATGATGATGATGAAATGTGGGGATGGTCGATCTCATGGCCACCTGCAAATGATCATAATTTTAGGGCTTACCTCCCTCCCTATGATCTATTGGCCACTATTTCTCGCTATAGCTCCTGCAACCAGCTCACCTGAGACCAAGCGCAGATTCCTTGATGGATAGGGCAGATAGGACGCCATGTTCTCTTTCTAGCATAGTGAGGTACGTAGGGGCATGATTAAGAGAGTTGAGCGGTGTCGACTACAACTGGCGAACCCGTCACCCCAGGCTGGTATATCGATATGGAATCGTTCTTTCAGCCGTGGGATGAGCGTAGAAGACTTAGACAATGACAATCCACGATTTAGCCCCACCAACTAGCCCGCGAGAGACCAACCCTTACCGCCCGGCCACCGGATAGTTAACCCAGCGGGCAGACCAAGCGCCCTCGCTACCAGTTATGGCCAGATTTCTCCAGCCTCCCGATTCGCTGTCTCCTGAATCTATTGCGGACCACAGCATCCTTTTCCCGGCTCTTCACCTGGTATCGGGTAGCCGATTGATCATTTCAAGAGCAGCTGCCATAAGTTAACAACCACCCCCACTCTATATGAAACGAAGCCATTTTCAGACGCTCCCGGTTATCAGTCGGAACGCACAGTTCATTGGCTGACGCCGCACGGTGTGCAAACTGTTCAGGAGCACCCGAAGAGCGATTCCCGATGAACTGGCCTGCAGAGTCCTATCCGGGCTCGCACTTCTGCAAGGAGGCTACCGGATGGGTGTTGACCTGTGAGTTGGGTCGACCCTAACACGGTTGGTGCTCCTGGATGGTTGATTGAGATCGGATGATTGAGACATATAGAATTGTCAACTACAACGGGCGAACCCGTCACCTCAGAAAGTTTTATTGATTAGTCGTTCTCTCTCACTTGAAGTGAACGCAGAAGACTTGGTCAAAATAATCCACCACAAGCTCCGCCACATGCCCGCAAGAGGCCAACGCCTTAACCGCGAGATAACCAGGAGTGTTATCCAGCAGGCTTACACTCACGCCCTTGCTTCCAATTGTGACCAGATTACTCCGGTCTCTCGATTGGTTACGAGTTCGAGGTCGCTTACGCGGTCCTCTCCCTTACGAAGCGGTGAAACGGTGTATACCGAATCTATTGCGGACCTTGGCATCCTTTGCCCGGCTGTTCACCCAGGATCGGGTAGCCGATGGTCGTTTCAAAAGCAGTCGCCATTAGATCTGCAACCACCCCCGCTCTATAGGAAACAGTACTGCTTCCAGACTCCCCCGACAGATAGTTCGAGTGCACAGTCGATTGGCTTACGCCGCAGACCGTCCAGGAGCGCCAGAAGGTTGATTCCTAGGGGAAACTAGCCCTAAGGCCAGAGTCCTACCCGGGCTCGCACTTCATGCGTGGAGGCCGGCGGATGGGTGTTGACCCGTTAGTATGACCAACCCTCAACAGAACGGGTCTTCGAGACCAACTCAGCAAGGGCCCATTAGCTCCCGGATGATTGAGACAAATAGATTCCGTTTATAGCCCACTCCGTTAACGCCTTAGTTAACATTGCCAACTTCAGCTGTCAAAATGTTTGAAGATGTTATTGCCATTAAGCCAAAATTGAAGCATGGCAATATTCGTCTGCATTCGGCAATCGCAGAAGGGGTTCGGGATTATTCAGTTGTCAGCCAGTCAGTCAGTCAGAAAGAAGGATGCCCCCAAACGGTCCAATTCCTATTGTTCGGAATACACAATGCGACTCCCACCCAATAGGGGTACGATTATGTACACATACAATTTATCCTCCTACGATTAAACAGACATTGGCGAATGACTGTACTACGTCTCAATTCTACGGAGCGATCGATTTTTTGCACAATTCACTTCAACAAGAGTTCTTTATTCTAATTCAGCCAATAAACCTAAATCAAAATCCAGCTCCATTCTTTCCAAAATCCTAAATAGTGGAGAAGTTGAAGGTGCAATAGTAGACAAGGAAAATACGCACAAAATCACAACGCAAAATAAAGAAAATGAATAAGAGAATAAACGATAAGAAACGAGCCAAAATAAGATTCTCCAAATTACTTATTCTTACAGGGAGTAGTATTCTAAAAGTTAACGAATAATTGTATTTATCCATTAGATCCTATATGTCATATTCACACGATCTTACAAGTCATATACCTTTCTTATGTGTGGATGTATAGTTTTCAATTGCTGTTGAAAAAATCCTAGATGGCTGCCACAATCGCCCCATATTTGTACAAAATCATTACCTTTGCTTTTGTAGTGTCTTGTTTAGCAAACGATGTAATGATATCAATGTCGGCTTGGCTCCGATTTAAAGCGGCTCGCCATTCCTCCAAAGCTCCCTTGTCACCAATGACCGATTTCTTTAGGTTCTCTGCCCGTTTCAACGACAGGCTGACCTCATCTGTAATAAAAGGGTATTATAAGTCTGTACTGATGTTTTTTTATATAGATGCCAATTAAATAAGCTGGAGCGTCTGCAAAATATCTGCCTGAGGTATGTCTATAACTTGCAAAAGTTCGATAACGTTAGCTGCTTTCATGAGCAACTTCGCAGGCTTCATATGCAAATGTATCAATTTTGCTCGGGTTAATTAAAATGAAATGTTGTAGTTATAAATTTCAATGTTGTTTACTAAGAAAATACATCTTCCAATATTTCTATGAGAGTTGCTGTGTTTCTGAGAAGTCCTGCTGGGAAAGTCTTGGGATGATACAACCGATTTTTACAAGCTTTTATTTACCTTGCAATGTTTGTCAGTATGTTTGTTTAGGTAAAATCTTGCAAGCAGAATTTGAACCACTTTCTCTTATCCAACGAAGATGAAAATTTACAAGTTGATTCAGTTACGATGACAATGCATTTTTATGGTGAGCATGACCTGATTCTGCACCCAGGATTAGCTCCCGACGAGGGGACTCCTCAACGGTCAACGCACAGACACGAAATTTTGTACATGCATTCAATTATGATAGCCCGTTAGTTAGTTAGTTAATTAATTTTCCTGGGCTATTTCCCGCACTTGGCCTCTTGATTGGGCCGTTGTGCGTGGCTCATGTTTCTATTTATGTTACTCCAGCCAACCCAGGCTGTCACAGAAGGTTAGCAGCCTGTTTAGGTTGCTACAGGCCTCCGGGACAGATGTTGGAGATTGTAATATTCTTGCCCGTTGCTCTGCCACGCTCTTGCATTCCATGAGCACATGCTGTGTCCTTTCCTCTTCCTACATGCATCCTCTGCATAGAGGGCTGTCTGTCACACCTATGGTAAACAGGTGTTTGTTTAGGGGACAGTGGCCTGTCATAGTACCTATGACTTTACGGATTTTGTACCTTTTTAATCTGGTGAGGTTGAGGGCAAGTTTTTTAGGCGCTTCCGGAACCGCGTTCTTTGTTTGCCTGCATCCTGCGTTTTTTTTCCATTCTTTAAGTCTGGTTTCGTTGGTGTTACTGCGTAGCCATGTTTTTATTTGGGCCTGGGGTTAGACTTATGATAGCCCGTTATAAGTTTCATCATGACATGACTGCTGAGCCCAGGGATGGCTCCCGACGAGGGGACTCCTCAACGTTCAAATTTTGTATACACATTCAATTATGATAGCCCGTTCTAAGTTTCACTATAGCATGGCTGCTGCGCTCAGGGTTGCCTTCCAATGAGAGGACTCCTCAACGGTCGACAGCACAGAAACGAAATTTTGTATAGCATTCAATTATGATAGCCTGTTCTTGGTTCCACTATGACATGGCTGCTGCACCCAGGGTTGGCTCGGGACAGAGCATTTTAATAAAAGCTTGTTTTTAAAAAATGTGTTTTTACCATTAACTTATTTTAACTATGACTGCCATCTACACGTTGCGTTTTGTAGTAAAATCCTGGTTGTCAAATTGTAGTACGACATTGAGAAATCTAATACGCTATATAATCAATGTTATTACTTACTTTGCATTCTATCATTACGCTTCTGAACCTCGTCGATTGCATTGCGGGTCTTTGCAATTTCGTGCTCCATTCGTGTATTCTCAGCATCAGCCAATATCTTTAAGTGCTCCTCCCTTTCCAATTGCTCCTTGTAAGCATACAGCAATCGCTGAAAGGAAAAATCCTGTCTTAAATTTGGTTGCAGTAAGCCAACAGTAATCTCAAAATCCACATTATACAAATGAGTTAAAATTGTTTAAATTATCAGACTGAAGTTCATGCTATTAGTGAAGGAGAGACAAATTATTAGATTTATTTGTTGTCTATGACAACTTTTGTCTATTTCAAATATGCACTACTTGACGCACTGGATTGTGTGTATTTATTTACCAAGCTCAGTTGAGACAAATGTCACTTGCTTGTCCCAACTATCGCACAAATTATAGTTCATACGCAGCGGAATTGCATTTTCAATTCTGTTGATCGAATGCAGTAACAAGCCACAAACACACACACACACACACACACACACACATATTTCATAGTAGAGATTGTCTTAAGATAATGTCTAATAAACCACAGCAGATATATATACTCCCATGGTCTATTCTAGTATATATACTAGAATAGACCATGGGAGTACGAAGGTGGATTATGGATGAATGCGATAGCGGAATAGAAAGAGATAGCTGCATATGGGCCCCCTCTATCCTTGTCTAGTCGCGCATGCGCGTTTATCATTCATTAATTGAGTATAATAATTCGGAATTCTTCAATTCCGAATTATTTTACACAAAATTTTAAATTGAAACACAGCTAAAACAAAAACTTAAGCTTAAACCATAGACATACTAGGTCGCCGTTGCGTGGCACGCATGTGACAGCGTCGCATATGATGAGTATGTTTCTAAGTCATGTCTTTATGCAAATTCTTGGGTTCAGACGTCATAATACGTTGCGTACGTGGGCTTAGTTTGTCTCTTACTTAATAGCTGCATCCCTAGTTTTTTTTTTGTAACCCCCTATAAGCATCTGTCTAGCGATTTTAGCGACCCTCTCGGTACGCTCATCCGCACCGTTAAGGTTAAGAAGAAGGTGACTACAAACCGTGTTCTCCTTATGCTCTGCTTGCATATTTCCCTCATTTTTGAGCAGTTCGTCCCATCTCATGTCTTCGGATGCCAATTCATCTTTCAGCGCAATCAATTTCCGCGTTCTAGTAACGAAAAATAAAGGACATAGTTAATATAACTATAACTAGAAATCACTAAAACGTTTTTACTTTTCTGCGATCGCATCTTCGAGTTTTCGGTTCTCTTCGTTGGCGACTGGAATTCTACACCCATCCGTCCAACCCAGCTCCTCTAATATTTCACTCACGTACTGTTTCATTATTTTAGATGATGAAAATCACGTTAAATGGACATAATATTCTAAAACAAAAAGCGAAAGAAGCGACGAATGATCAAACCAACGTTTGTTTTATTTCGTAGCTAAGCAAAAAATCAAATGTCACATTTGAATTTCGAACTCCCGCCACTTCCGTTTTTTTTCATAGATGTGTTATGATATAGAGGGACAGACAAGGGTGATTTCCCAGTTGATTTGGTCGAATCCCTGACTAATAATTATATACTGGTGGCCTGTTCTCGAATAATTTAGCATGCTAAATTTGACTATGGCCTATGAAAATCTAATGGATTTTTTTCAAGATAAAAAAAGTTTTGTGAGCATTTCTGTACGGAGTACGCGCCTGTAGTCTCAGCCCTATTGTCCACATAGAGTTTTTTCGCCATGGAAATTCTCCGTGTCGTCAATGGTTATTGATCACTATAGAAGCTTGTCCACGGACACGGCGGAAAATTGACGGCGCCGCCGCCATGTCTGTGGAACAGCTTCTGGTGACACATACCCCACTGACGACGGCGAATTAAATGCGGATTTTCACGGTGAAAAATACGTGTGTGGACAAGAGGGGTCATCGTGGAAAAAACCCTATCAAACGACACTCACTTCTAGTAATTAATAGTCTACGTCTGTCGCATGGCGCCCGCCGCGCACACTTTTAAAAATATATACAGCATGTTATTTTTAGAAATCCCTACCATTTTCAAGGCGTTTAGATTCTTTCAACGCGAAATCGCTGTTCTTGTGCATTTTCCAAACCAAAAAAATGTGTGAATCGAGATTTCCGTGTCCACTCTGCTCGTTTCCGTGTTTCGAAAGTGCCGAAAAGTTGCGAAGTACGCTAATCAACGCCGCGACAGAGTTGCTGAAGTGTCCGATTTGTGGGGAAGCGCTCATGGGGTTGGACAAGCTGACGATTCATTTGTTCAGTCATGCGAGAGGCGACGACAACATGGAAAAGGCTCCAGATGTTAAAAAGAAGCGCGCGCGCAGCTCAGCGAATAAACCAGCGAAGAAGAGCGTTTCCAATGTTAAACCAGTGCGGATATGCCCGAAGCTGCCAATGTTTCCGATTAGCGCGCTTCCGGTTTACGAAACGATCCCAATAATCGCGAACGCTGTCGTTTACAACTGTTCCGTGTGCGGGATCGTGTTTCCTAACGACAATATCCTCGAAATGCATAAAAGTCTCATCCACACGAATCACACTAGTGAAAAAAGTCACCAATTCCCTTGTCATCTGTGTAGCAAGGCCTTCAATATGAAAGGGAGCTTGATGGTGCATTTGAGAGTCGCTCATTTCGGCGCCAGGCAAAATAAACGAGATAAAACGAATAAAAGCGGCGAAGAAGTCACAGCCGAACAGAATTCGAAACAGTGGAGTTGTGATGTGTGCCACAAGTCGTTTACGACGAAGTACTTTTTGAAAAAGCATAATAGGCTGCATACAGGTTTAATTACAATATTGATTTACTTCGTACATACATATATCAGACTAAATGTTAAAACGATACATTTTTTTTTAATGAGTTATGGTCATTTTTGTACCCATGCTGCCTGAATAAATAGTTACTCAGCAATTGACGAAAGGAAAATGCAATTTATTGTTGCAAAAACAACACATTCAGTTTCACATACATTACACGCATTGAATGCCTCTTGATTATGCATTTTCGACATTGTAATTATTCTATAACTATTTCTAACTTCTCTTATTTTTTGGTAATTATTTAAACTTTTTATTTGAGATTTTGATATTTTTATTGCTGTAAGCTTCTCCTCATTAATTATGAAATATGTATTAAATACAATTTCTTTAGTCTTTTAGATTTTTTAAAACGTATTCGCACAATTGATGTAATTCTATGTTTATGTCCGCCCAAGCACAAGCTTTGCTTAGTTAAGCGACATCGGACAGTAAACATAATTTAATAATTGAATTTAATATCTTACTGTGGATTTTAAACCCACGGTAAGATATTAAATACAGTAAGATAATAAATTACTGTGGAAAATAGGCAATTTAGTGATATACTACTTTATTTGATGTTTTAATTGTAAAATGTAACTTAACAATGTTAATTGCATGCATTGAATAAATGCGATTGCGGAGACTTGTTGTTTCTGCAATTAACGCAAAAAACAACTCCAAAATGCAGAAAAAAAATATTTCTTTAAAACAATAACTTTATTTTTTCATGTGTATATCAGTTTTCATTTAATATGTAATTCTCAGTTAAAATATTAGTTTTTTCCATTACGCGAAAAAAATCATTTTGTGGTCATGTCTAAATTTAATATTTAAGCTACTCATTTATTAAATATACTTATTTTTAAGGTGAGACGCCTTACGCATGCGCACAATGCGGCAAAACTTTCACATTTCAACAGTCTTACCACAAGCATCTGCTTTATCACAGCACTGATAAACCTCACGCTTGCGTTCACTGTGGAAGGACATTTAAGGAACTATCGACTCTTCACAACCATGAGCGAATACACACAGGAGAAAAACCATTTACATGCGAGTCCTGTGGTAAGAACATCATTTACGCAGGCACTTGTTTGAAAAAACTATTATGTTGACGTTGTTTTATTTTTTTATCCACAGGAAAGACGTTTCGCCAACGCGTATCTTACCTCGTACATAAAAGGATCCACACGGGTGTTATGCCTTACAAATGTACTGCGTGCGACAAGAAATTCAGATATAAAGTAATATGCTAGTATAGCATGCGACATATACGATAACATTTTATAGCACGCTGCTATATGATTTAGGAATTTATGCAGTTTAGCTAACTTTACCATATATTGTTTAACCAACTAACGTAACCTACCGCCAAACTGGTGTCTATGACGGTTTAAAAAACTAAGTTAGCCAACCGCCATATCGGTTTTTTTAAAAAAATAAGTAAACCTTCAAAAATATACGTGTTTATAGGTGATTTATATGTCTTTGGGTTATTATTCAAAGAGTAGGTGAAAATCGTTGGGTTTTTTCATTACATTTCTTAATAACAATACTTGTTTACAATAAACGTACCTTTCAGAAAACTTTTTCGCACAATAGACCCATTTGTTTTTTATTAATAGACCCGTTTTATATTTAGAATCGTAGGAACAATTTGACGTATCGCGTAAACTTTGTGGGTTTCGTTTTTTTTATACTTGAACATAGGGGATAGTGTTTGTTGCGTTCGGGCGATAATATAGCGGACGTATCACGTACGTTCGTATAGGTAGGAGGGGTTAAACGTCTACATCTTGCTTATTTGTAAAGCTATAGCTAAGATTTGTACATATTCGGAACTAGAGTAATGAATATAGTAAGGTGACATTAAAAAACTAACAACCTACCGCCATATAGTTGTTTATGAATTGATTTGAAAAAAAGTAACAACATACCAAAATATAGGTGTTTGATCTTCTTCGGATGACTATATCTCGCTTATTTGTAGAGATAGAGCAAAGATTTTTACAGAATCGGAATCAGAGTGATGAATAAGCGAAAAGATGACATTAAAACATATTTACTGCAGAAGAATTTGCTAACCTGCATAAATATCAAAATTTGTACTGCTTTCTTTGTATCGAACAGCATGCAATATTGTTTTATCGTACATTTTACCTTTTAAGCTATTGCATAGCTTTTATCGCGGGCCTAGGCCAGCGCGGCGACCGAATGAAGAAATTTCTTAACGAAAATTAATGATTTTAAACTGATAATTACGTCTAAACGAGTACTGCTTACGATTCGAAAAAAATATATGTTAACCCCTTGAGTATGATACGACCAAATCTGGTTCTGAAACAATTATCCGTTGAGTATGATACGACCAGATCTGGTTCCGCGTTTTTTTCACTTCTTTGACGTTCTCATATTTATTCATAATTATCTAATTGTTTTACAAAATGATATTTCAATATTCTATATTCGAAATTTCAATGCAATCATTGTGCAGTTGTTCTTTTTATGATTGGTGTAGTAGTTTCGTAGTTATAGTACTTTAAGTCGATGTCGCCGAAAATCCTGCAAAAGAGACAGATGCATCCATGAAAATACCCATTTACTCCAAGGGTTAAACAAGAACATTTTCTTAATATTCTTAGCTTTGAATATTTTAGATTTTGTTTATATTACATAGTGGTTGGGATTTTTACCCGGTTTGCATAAACCCACTTTACTTGTGAATTTACGCGACCCCCTTTGTGCTGGGTAATTACCCCTTCGATTATCTTCAATGGTTTTCACCTTGGACTGTATTCAAATGGTAATCACTCACCAGCTAGGTTGGTTTTTCTCTCAGGGGTGGTTGTCTCGAACGATTGGTGGATTCCAACCTCACAAGGAAATTAGTTCGGCGAGAGGCTTCCGTGATAGAACCTCACTTTCCTCAGGTCACGCAGGATAAGCTTCCGTCGAAAATAAACACTTTTTATTCGCGAGACTTTCTTTTATTCGGTCACTTATCTTTACTTTTACATTGAGTTCCGAGTACTTATAATTTACTACTAAGTCCCGGTGCTTGGATCGCGGCGCGTTCACGCTGATCCTTTGCCAATTTACAACTGAAGCTTTCGCTCTTTTCTGTCGTCGATCGCCATTACATTTTTTTTAAGATAGCGACCGCCCTTACCTCTCATTGGTCTAGATCCTTCCAGAAATTTCTAAACACACCCCTATTACTGCGCCGCACACGTTTTGTCCAATAACGAGACAGGGCGCATAACAGATGCAACCCCGTTTGAGAGAGACATCGCGATCATGCTTCCTCGCTTGCACGCTAGAGCGAGAAGCGAATACACTAGTTGTCTCTGTCGTACATTTAAACATTTTATAGACATATTATTTGCTTAATTTAAAAGAAAAGAATCTACCCTAGTACAGGCATGAACCTAGTTGGGTAGTTTTTTAAGACATAATTTTCGTACTACTTCCTCTTAAATAAAGCATTATTATTATTATTGTTATTACAGATTCTCGTCGCAAACGCCACCGTTCCCGAGTACATATTGTCTTAAACATAGGTTAGTTTCAGGTCATTAGTAACAAGTTAATATTAATGTTAGATCGTTAATTAGGCTAATTAAGTTGTCTCTCCTAGCGCTTTACTTTACATTAAACGAAATACTATATGCTATGCTTAATTAATTAATCATGCAAGTTTCTTTACATTTTAAACTATATTATTTCTAGGGGGAATTGTGGGATTTGGAGTATGTATGATTTTTTGTAACGTCCACGGTTTTTATTTCGTAGTCTTTTGCCAGTCGCCTCGCCAGGGAATTTATCGTTACCATGTGTTACTAAGGGGTCCTTTTCACGATTTATTTTGAATGGGAACGTTGTCGGTCCCTGGATTCTCGTGTTTCAGGGTCGACCGCTCGTTTATTTTATATTTTATAGCCCCTTTCTGTCCTTTCCTTTGAGTTATCAGCTATTTTTCAAGGAATCTCATATCCTCGGCGTCCGTGACTAATTATGTTTCCTACCCTTTGTAAGAGGGTCTCACTTTTAGGGAAGATTTATCGACCCTGGCGTCCGCTCTTTCGGATATTCTGAACCATTCCCCCCCCCCAATGGGCTCTGAGCCTCATTGGCTCCTGTCTCCATCTATTTGGTTTACCTAATTTACATCTTATTTACATAATCCAGTCTTATTTTTTACTCATTCACCTATGGGATTCTACTTATCTAACTGTCATATTCAATTTTCCTTATTGGTCTAGTGAGGTGACGGATCTTTCTTATTCAACCTATGAGAATTTCTCATTAATCTACTTAGAATATGTACCGCTTTCCGTTAACTTTCGTTTTTCATTTCTTACGAGACAAACGTCAACTTGCGTTTTCACTTTTAAATTCTAGCTAGACTATTTTTATTTTCTACTGTGACGAATAGACTTTCGCTTTTTCCACTTAGACATTAGTGACAGTTGTTTCTGCCTGATCAGCTGTTGTATGTATTTTTACAAGTTTACTGACAGGGCGCCTATACACTTTCCCGTCCACTAATAGGTCTACTATTCGCACTTGGCCTGTTTTGTCAGGGAAAACTTGAGTCACCCGACCTCTGGCCCACCTTCCTCGTTCTAGGGAAGGATCTAACAGGACTACTAAGTCTCCGATTTTTAACGGAGTTCCCTTTGTCGCCCACTTAGGTCTTTTAACCAACAATGGAAGTACTTCTTTAGACCAGCGGTACCAGAAAGCATCAGCAAGTATTTGCGATTGTTTCCAGTGATTTTTGTTAGATAACTCAGTTGTATTATTCTGACCTACCGCTGTACTATCATCTGCATGGCCTAATAGGAAATCTGCGGGTGTGAGGGGTCTCTCATCCCGAGTATCTAGAGATATATACGTGAGCGGCCTGTGGTTCATCATCGCTGAGACTTCGCATAATAATGTTCTCAGCACATCTTCATTTGGCGCTCGCTCCTTTAATATGGCATATAACGATTTTTTTGCCGTTTTTATCTGACTCTCCCAAACTCCACCGAAATGGGGTCCTGAAGGAGGGGAGAAACTCCATTTTATCTCGTCGGCACTTAGACGATCCCTTATTTCATGGTTGTCGATAGCTGACAAAACTTTTCTTAATTCAGCGTCCGCACCGCGGAACCCAGTGGCATTGTCGCTCATAATTTCCCGCGGCTTCCCCCTGGCTGCTATAAAACGTCTTATAGCTAACAAGGCCGAGCTGGTTGACAAATCTCCAGCTAGTTCGATATGGGTCGCTCTCGTGTTAAAACAAGTGAAGAGTAATCCATATCGTTTTTCCACTTTCTTTCGATTAGTGACGAAGAACGGCCCAAAAGCGTCCAAACCTACAGTGTGGAAACAGCGCCTTCGGGTGGTTATTCGCGCGGGTGGGAGTTGGCCCATTTGTGCGGTCATAGGCTTCGCGCGGCGGATAGTGCAATAGACACATTCTCGTGAGATCTTTTTCACCGTTTGTCGCGCCCCAATGACCCAAAACTGTTCTCTCAGCACTGATAAAATTAATTCAGCGCCGCCGTGAGCATTAATCTCGTGTAAATGTTTCACGAGCAACACCGTGAATCTATCCTTACCGTGTAATATATATGGCCTTTTTGTGTCGAAAGGTGTGTCGTTCGCATTTTCGATCCGGCCTCCTAACCGTATTAACCCTTCCGCGTCGATATACGCGTTCAATCCGAACAGACGGCTGTCTTTCGGCAATATTTTCTGATGACGTATCAGGTCTATCTCGTGTGCGAAAATTCGATGTTGTGATTCCTTGATCAGAAATTTTTTCCCGGTTGCGATATCGTCGCTTTCGAGTACTTTTGACGTGGTTTTTTTTCTACACAGATCTATAAATTTTTTCACATATGCCATGGTTCGACTCGCCCGCATGTACCGGGAAAATCTATCTATGTCAATTACGCTTTCATTTTTTTCTGTCGTTGTTAGTACAAGTTTTGTCTTAAATTCTAACAATGCTCTCTCTTCCGGTTTCGGATCGGTTGGCTCCTGGAGCGGCCAGTGTTCTCTACTGCCACGCAAGAAAGCAGGTCCCGCGAACCATCTACCTTCCGGGCTTAAATCTATCTTGGTGGTATTCCGTGTGCCATCATCAGCGGGGTTGTCGCTCCCTGCTAACCAATGCCACTGTCTTGGAGACGTGAGCTCATCGATCACACCTAGTCTATTTGCTACAAACTGGAGGTGACATTCCTTTTGTGACAAAATCCACCACCACACATTTTTTGAGTCTGTCCACATAAAGACGTCATCGAAACTTAATGCGCTCTCTTGTTTTATTTTTGAGGCCAGTTCAGCACCTAACAGCGCCGCAGTCAGTTCTAACCTGGGGATTGTCAGTTTGCCTTTCAAAGGTGCCACTCGAGTTTTGCTAGCCATAAAGGATACCTTGTGCTCGCCGCTACAGCCTGTAATCCTAACATATGCAACGGCGCACATCGCCTTTTCGGACGAATCGCAGAATACGTGCAATTGCCTTTTCTCACCTGCTTGTTTGGTAGCGCCATTATAACGTGAGATTCGCACACCTTGCGCTAATCTCAGTTCTTGCAACCACCGGAGCCAATATTTAACTACATCGCTCGGGATCTCGTCGTCCCAGGCCACTCGGCTACTCCATACCTGCTGCATGATCAGTTTAGCCCTTATAGTTAGCGGTGAAAGCGCACCCATTGGGTCCCATAGCTGCATTATTAATTTTAGCGCTTCCCGCTTCGACGGAATCTTATTTCCCGTCGTCAGATCTTCGCTGAGGCGGTCCATGCTCACATTAAATGCTAACTGATCAGAGGCAGGTAGCCACGTCAAGCCTAATATACGTTGTGACGTCAACTCACCCTTTTCCAGAGATACTTGCGCGAGCGCGCGGTTTTCTTCTGGTATCCCGGTTAAAGCCTCGTTTTTATTTGAAGCCCAACCGGTCATAGTGAAATTCCCAGCTTTATGAATCAAATTAATTTCCCTGATGACTTGTTTTGCTTCCTCTAACGTGTCTACTCCCGCCAGCAAATCATCAACGTACGAATCGCGCTCTATTATTTTTACAGCCGCTGGGTACTGGTCCTTAAACCGAGCTGCGTTTTTATTTTTTACGTAGATCGCGGAGGCCGGGGAGCAACAACTACCGAATATTAGACAGTCCATTTTTAAGATTTTTGGAGGACTTTCACGCTGGAAACCTCGCCAGAGAAACAGCTGACTGAAGCTATCTTCCTCTCTCACTTTTATCCGAAGATACATATCTCTTATGTCGGCCGTGAAAGCGATTGCATTTTCACGGAATCGTAATAAAATTCCTAATATGCTATTTAAATAGTCTGGTCCACCTAATAACATGCTATTCAGTGACCCGCCTGCGCCCGAGGACGCAGCGTCGTGAACGACACGAATTTTGTCTTTCTTCGCGGGGTGAATAACCCCCAGGTGCGGAAGAAATAACACTCGAGGGCGGTTTTTTAATTGTTTTTCCTCGACTTCCGAAGCATACCCCTCAGCTAGATATCTCTCTATCTGCTGGCAGTATTTTTCTCCATAAAGACGGTCGGAGTCCATTTTCCGTTCCACTGACCTCAGCCGAGTCATTGCCATGTCTCTGTTATCTGGTACGGAAAAGTTCACCTCTTTCCATAACAGACCTGTCTCCCAGACTCCATTTTTTAAAGAAGTAGTATCTTCTAAGATTTTTTCAGCCCTAACATCGGCCTGAAGCTTTCGCTTTTTCTGTGGCCAATCGTACTCTAGCTTCAGATTTTCTTCAAGTAATTTATCTAAAGAAGGTTCATTTTCCTGATTTAAGCATAGCGCCGGGTACCTAATGTCTCGTTCGAGAGCGTTATTGCCGCCGATAGCCACCCACCCCAGGAGTGTTTTAGATACCGATAGGCCCCCGTCTACCATTTTTAATCCTCTAGAGACTATCAGTTCCCAACAATTAGCTCCCAGGAGCAGGTCAGGTTTTACGGTCGTCGCCTGAGTCGAACGCACCATCCCTCCGATCGGCCTCTGCGCACTTATCACGCTTTTGACCTCCGGTAGATTTAACGAGGCTACGCTGTAAGCTCGTACTACGTATTCCTTCTTACCTAAATCTCCCCTTACTTTGAAGGACACCGCTTCGGCACTGCTATTACTCTCTCTCATATTCCCGATTCCAGAGAGCTGTAATCCCTGCGTCGGGCCTCGAATTCCTAGTTCTATTGCCACGCTCTGATCAATGAGTGAAACAGTCGCGCCTGCGTCTAACAACGCATATAATGTTTTTCTACCCCGGGTTCCAACTACGGTTATCGGTAATACTTGCAGAATGACCTGATTTCCAGATACTGCGTTCGCCACTACCTCGGAGCTCGCGCGCGGCGCCGCCGCGATGTCCGCCTCGTTCGCAGGCGGCGGGGCGGTCAGCAGATAATGATATTTGCCCTTTGGAAACCGTTTATATGCCGAACACGATTTTCGGCCGTGGTTGTGCCCTAAACATTTAAAACACCTACGCATTTTTTTTATCTCATCCCAGCGGCTTGCTAAAGTTAGATTTTTAAATTCTTCACATTTATTTAAATAATGGGATTTCTCACACCGAGGGCACTTAGGGTCTTCTTTGCCCTGGGTATGTAAAATATATTTTTTAGAGCCCGTTTCTTTCTGTCTCTTGTCTCGCGGGTTATCATAACTTTTCCTAGGGAGCTCTGCGGTACACAGACCGGCGTCTTGTGCGCTGATCGCTAATTTCTCTAACCATAATGCGAAATAAACTAATACCGGATCGTTTAAACCAACCCTTCCCCTGTCAGCTAGCCACAGAGTTAATAAGTTCTTTGGCAATTTTGCCACAAGTGAAGCCAATAAGTCTGGATTATAAAGATGTTCTAATTTATTTACCGATTTTACGGTCGCGACCAGATTTTTTATCTGGCACGCAAATCGCATTAAACCGTCTGCATCTAGACTATCAGATAACCCTTTTTCTTTCCTCAAATCCGCTATCGTTCTCTGAATAATTAAATTCGTATTACCGAATAGCGCCTCTAACGTGGTCATGATATTTGTCACGTTGTCAGGACTTAAAAGCAAACCCGTCACTGCCTCGCGTGCTCTACCTTTTAATGCTGTCTGCAAACGCAATAAGTTTTGTGCATCATTTAAATGCATTACGTCTGTCGACTGTTTGAAAATAGCTTTGAAGGCTACGAATTCTAAAGGATTCCCGTGAAATGAAGGTAACTCTTTTGCAAAATGCGGTTTTGTGGACGCTACAGAAAAAATCTTACATACCTCTTTTATCATTTTTTCGCTCGAGCTGCTAATTCCATCGCTGCTCGTACCCAGGTCCGTATCAGCGGCGGCCTTTACCGCCGCCGCCGAGACCGCCTTGGTCTCTGCCCTAGCGTTGTCCGCAGCTGCCGCGCCGCTCGCATTCGCCGCGCCGCCCGCATTCGCCGCGCCGTCCGCCACCGTCGCGCCGTCCGCCACCGTCGCGCCGGACGCCGCCGCGTTGCCCGGTTCCGATCGCCCGCCGTCTTCACGCCGCCGTGCCGCTTCTCCGTTTTCTTCTGCGAATGTTCCCCCCCAGGGTTCTGGGGACGTCTCAGCAGCTGGAGTTTGATACTCGGCCCATCTCGACACTCTGCTGGCCGCCGTGTTGTCCCCCGCGACGTCGCGATCATTTTCCTGACTGCTCGTTTCTGTCCCGAAGGTTTCGGAGACAATTTCCAGCATCCTCATAGCATGCCGCGAGTCTTCTTCCGCTGCATCCAGTTCTTCCTGCATCGCTGCTCGTTGAAGGTCCATGTCAGCCTCTTCTTCGATTTCTTCAGCCGCTCTGCGCGCCGTGCGCCGCGCAGCCACTTTTTTCAGTTCCGCATCCAATTTATTTTTATCAGCTTTTTTCTTGGCTTTTTGGAGGTTCACTCTTCGAAGTTCTTCAGATGCTGCTCGCAGTTCCTGAACGTGCTCGCTTCTTCTGCTGCTCTCTGACCAGGCGCGCGATGAAGGTCTTGGATTTTCGGATTGCGTGCTTTTCGAATCCATATTTTTATTTTTCTTTTCTCGTTCTTGATCCAAAGTCACTTTTCTTTCCGATTTTCTTTATTCGGCTTGACGGAGGACCACGATGGTTGGGATTTTTACCCGGTTTGCATAAACCCACTTTACTTGTGAATTTACGCGACCCCCTTTGTGCTGGGTAATTACCCCTTCGATTATCTTCAATGGTTTTCACCTTGGACTGTATTCAAATGGTAATCACTCACCAGCTAGGTTGGTTTTTCTCTCAGGGGTGGTTGTCTCGAACGATTGGTGGATTCCAACCTCACAAGGAAATTAGTTCGGCGAGAGGCTTCCGTGATAGAACCTCACTTTCCTCAGGTCACGCAGGATAAGCTTCCGTCGAAAATAAACACTTTTTATTCGCGAGACTTTCTTTTATTCGGTCACTTATCTTTACTTTTACATTGAGTTCCGAGTACTTATAATTTACTACTAAGTCCCGGTGCTTGGATCGCGGCGCGTTCACGCTGATCCTTTGCCAATTTACAACTGAAGCTTTCGCTCTTTTCTGTCGTCGATCGCCATTACATTTTTTTTAAGATAGCGACCGCCCTTACCTCTCATTGGTCTAGATCCTTCCAGAAATTTCTAAACACACCCCTATTACTGCGCCGCACACGTTTTGTCCAATAACGAGACAGGGCGCATAACAGATGCAACCCCGTTTGAGAGAGACATCGCGATCATGCTTCCTCGCTTGCACGCTAGAGCGAGAAGCGAATACACTAGTTGTCTCTGTCGTACATTTAAACATTTTATAGACATATTATTTGCTTAATTTAAAAGAAAAGAATCTACCCTAGTACAGGCATGAACCTAGTTGGGTAGTTTTTTAAGACATAATTTTCGTACTACTTCCTCTTAAATAAAGCATTATTATTATTATTGTTATTACAGATTCTCGTCGCAAACGCCACCGTTCCCGAGTACATATTGTCTTAAACATAGGTTAGTTTCAGGTCATTAGTAACAAGTTAATATTAATGTTAGATCGTTAATTAGGCTAATTAAGTTGTCTCTCCTAGCGCTTTACTTTACATTAAACGAAATACTATATGCTATGCTTAATTAATTAATCATGCAAGTTTCTTTACATTTTAAACTATATTATTTCTAGGGGGAATTGTGGGATTTGGAGTATGTATGATTTTTTGTAACGTCCACGGTTTTTATTTCGTAGTCTTTTGCCAGTCGCCTCGCCAGGGAATTTATCGTTACCATGTGTTACTAAGGGGTCCTTTTCACGATTTATTTTGAATGGGAACGTTGTCGGTCCCTGGATTCTCGTGTTTCAGGGTCGACCGCTCGTTTATTTTATATTTTATAGCCCCTTTCTGTCCTTTCCTTTGAGTTATCAGCTATTTTTCAAGGAATCTCATATCCTCGGCGTCCGTGACTAATTATGTTTCCTACCCTTTGTAAGAGGGTCTCACTTTTAGGGAAGATTTATCGACCCTGGCGTCCGCTCTTTCGGATATTCTGAACCACATAGTGTAATTAATTTGTGAAATTAGGTCTAACCGAACACAAAAACGACTACTACGCAAATACTATCTGGCGTATTATTATGAAACCTGCACCATTTTAAAGATAATTTAATTATCTATCTTTTTATCTACGATTTTTTCGAATAATTCGTTTTTTTGCTTTATTGAATAAAAAATTCGTGCGCGGCGCTCTATCGAAAGACGTTTAAATTATTCCGAATCATTTGCTTCCGCAGCCGCAAATGATTCGGAATAATTTCAACGTTTTCCGATAGAGCGCAGTTATCTGATATCAGAAAAAATAAAATAAATAAATAATTATAATTGTATAAGTTGTTAAAAATGCTATGCAATAGCTTTACTGTGGCAGTCCCCGAGTGCCACACGTATTTTTTTTTATGTTCATATTTTATTTTAGGTTTCTCAACGCACGCACAAATGCCCGGCTCAACCGCCAGGTACTGTCGTTCGCCAATCGGGAGATTTAGTCGAGAAACTCATGAAAAAAAATATTGATGAGCCCAAAAATGACAACGGCGTAAAAATAAAACATGCTGTAGCTGCAGGACCACCACCGCCAAACTCAAAGTCAATTGACCTCATCGCCACAACGAAAATCAACAACAACATCAGCTTTGGCGACGAGCTCGTGGACAGCTCCTTGGTGGATTGGAATTTGGACGAGATTAATCGGGACCTGAATTTAGATTTCAACATTTTGGAGAATCTGCCCTCATCCGGCGAGCGGAAGAGCGAAGGAGGCGAAGACACAGCGTTCGATTGCGAATCCCTCATCAAGGCTTTGGACGGCTTCAATAAATGATTTTTTTCAAAATGGCGCCTTTTAATTCGCCCAGGGGTACCAACGAAGCGCATGCGCGCATCGCGCAGTCGGGCAACGCAGCGGCGCGAAAACGCCAAACGTAAAACCAGCTGTTTTCGCCTTCTTGTTTGTGTTCATCGGTGGTTCGTCGGTCGTGTCGTCTATTCGACTTCGCGTGATAACTGTTTAAGTTAGAGGAGTAATTAAATAAACACGCCATTTTGAACGCGTCCGTGTCGTAATTGCGCACGTTTATCGCAATTTTTCGAAATCCGTTGTGTGACAGCAGGGACGTCCATTTTGAGTTCGTCGATTTTCGTTCTGTCCTTGTCGAATGACGGATTATCGTGAAGTGTGGTGTATTGTAACGCTAAAACTGCAATAAAAAACTATTTCGTGGGTGCTTATTTCATCATAAACTCTTGTGTTTCTCTGGCAAAAAAAAAGGAAATAGGTAAGTGGGTTTTTTTTGTACCGTGGCTTCCTTATCGATTTTTCTGCATTTGACTATTACGTACTTCTAGCATACGCGTAATATACTCAATACTCGTTTAAATAAAACTAAGTCGTTTTATTACATAAAACATGCGATTAAACGATAACACATTCGCCCCATACACAAGAAAATGAGATTTTAAAAAAGGTTTTCTTTGTTGTAATATTGCGTACATTACATTAACTACAAGGGCACGACTGATTATGTATTCAGCGTCGGAATATTGAGTTTCTCTTCCACATGGATGCGTTTTTCTCTGTTTACAGTGGTTATTAATTAAAAACGCTGTAATTTCGTCGTTATTTTTATCGTGGATGTGCGTCACACAGCGTCGATATCTCGTTTAGCAGGTTTATCTGCTTGAAAAGTAGATATGTAAACAAAACAAAACGCTGATGCATGCATTTATTTTGATATGATTTTTAAAAGAAATAATGATAAGGATCCCATGTTTAAAAAGGGGATCAGCTGATGGGGTTGATCGATGGTCATTGCACCCCGTTTTTTTAACGAAGAAATCATATGCAGCGACGTTGCCAACTTAAAAAAAAAAACATTGCTTTTTTTTTGTTGGTCTCCTTAATTTATTACGGGGCGAATCGGCGTTGCCAGACGAAACGGATATTTTAAAAACATCTTCTTTAAGTGCCGTCTCTAATTCGGATGGAATTTTACAAAGCAAATAGAAACAAGGCGCTGCGCCGTATGGCCGTATCGCGGATGAACCCCTTGTTCGAGTTCAAGGTCCAATGCGCATGCGCCATTTAATTATAAACAAAAACTGGACGACTGTATAAAATTACTATACAGCGGGGAAGAAGATAACAAGATGCAGGGTGCCATTCTCGACATTTCAGTCATCGTTTTCTCCTCTCCATAATGATGCCTATACACCTATAAAATTAACCAACCTTCCTTACAGTCCACTCTCTCTATATATATAAACTTAAAACCCAACAATATTGGTAAATCTATTATAGACTACTGGCCAAAAGTTTTGCAAGATTGAAACTTCTAACGAAAATTGAGTGTTCTCCCGCTGCCAGGAAACTCGCCAGATTTAAATCCTATTGAGAATTTATGAAGTATAATATGGGCAGGAAAATATTCCAAAATAATACCAAAACAAAACGAGAGTTTCAGGACACCATACTAAAAGTTTGGCACAATGAAATAACGAAGTGTTGCAAAACCTTGTTGATTACACACCTATGTAGGTGGCTGCTGTTAGTTGGGGACCCAGCGACAAAAAAGTGCAAGTTTTGGAAAAGCTAATACTTTTAGATCAGACAGTATTTGGCCGAGGTACAGTCAGCAGACGATATTCCGGAACAACTGGCGCTGGCGTACTAGAAAAGTTGTAATTTTAATTAGTACCCCCAAAGAGTTTTGGTAAAGCTGAAAATTCATCACTAGAGGGTGGATGCAATAAAGAACTCGATACATATGGTCAGACTGTTTCATAATCGGAGACATATGTTTTGAGTTCTTTATTGCATCCACCGTCTACTGATATATTTTCAGCTTTTCCAAAGCACTGAGGGTACTAATTAAAATTACATTTATCCTAGCACGCCAGTCCCGGAATCTAGCCTGCTGACTATACCCTGGCATTCTATCGCCAAAATACTGTCTGATCTGGAAGTATCAGCTTTCTCAAAACTTTCGCATTTTTTGCCGCTAGCTATTGAACTATGTGATCAAAGCCAGAGGCGGACCAACAAAAATCGAGGTTTAACATAAAAGCGAGGTTAAATTGTTATTTATTATATTTTATGATCAGAATAACTTTTGGTAAACTGTAAATTGTTAGTTTATTTCATTTTATTCCAGGGTACCAAAAGGTATGCTGATTTCCGATAACCTATTTTTGTTTTGTATGGTATTTTTTATACAAAATATATATATATATATATTTTTAAAACCTTTTTAACCCTGTTGAACCTGCAGGTTTGTATATGACCCAGACGTTGTTAGACTACTGGGACACAATGTGCCATGGATATTTCTTTCCACTGGAGTTTTACGTAAAATTTAAAGAATACTGCCCCGTCCTGTCCGCATGTTTGTTGTTAAGGCAAAAAAGTCGATCGGGTTGTTGCTAGATTTTTATGCCAGTTATGTAAGACAATAATGCACATTCAGTGCCGGATTTAGACTTGATAAGGCCCTAAGCTATTTGAGCTATTACTGCAGTCAGTGTTGGGTCAGTCGATTGAATATATCAATCGACTAATCAATCACGATTGATTTAGTCGCGACTAACGTTAATCACTGAACTATTCGCGACTGAATCAATTAATCGTCAATCGCCAATCGCGACTAACTTGCTCTTTAGATATCACCCTTTCATTCTTGTCGGTCGGTCGGTCGCGTTCGCGGTCGCGCCTGCAGTCGCGTTGGCGGTCGCATTTGCGGTCGCGTTGGCGGTCGCGTTGGCGGTCGCGTTTGCGGTCACATTTGCGGTCGCGTCTGCGGTCGCGTTTACGGTCGCGTTTACGGTCGCGTTTGCGGTCGCGTTTACGGTCGCGTTTGTGGTCGTGTTGGCGGTCCCTTTTGCGGTCACATTAAAATTTGCGGTCGCGTTGGCGGTCGCGTTGCGACCGCACCGACCTACAAAAAAGCGCAAGGCTGTAGTTGACCGCTGTCGAGAAAACCAATCGCAAACATTTAATCGTCAATCGCGACTAACGATTGAAACTAATCAATCTTTAGTCGCCGATTGACGATTAAACAAATCAATCGTTAGTCGGCAATCGCAATTAACGTATTCAATCGTCAATCGACTAAATTTTGCCCAACACTGGCTGCAGTATATTTAAGTATATATGACAATAATTACGGGCCCTAAGCTATAGCTTGTGTAGCTTATACGTAAATTCTGCACTGTGCTTATTACCTAAATTTATTTTCAGTCCTGCCGCGACATAGTATATAAGATTTTTTTTTGGTTTCTTCAAAAAAAAATTTTTTGATTTTCAATCTTGCAATAGGTACTTTTTACCGGTAATGTATATCCCGCCCGTACGTTTCATGACCACAAACCCAATTGCGCTACATTGGCGATGGGCGACATAAAATGTCGAGTATCCACGTTCATGAAACGCGACTGATTTAGACTACGAGAAACATTACAAATAACCTATGTTTTAATGTACGCGCCACATGCTATTTCTGATGGAGGTGCGAATGCCGTGATAGTAACAAGATATCGCAAAATGCCCCCGATAAAATGCGACGTTTAGAAGCTGTTCTTAACACATTTGCCCTGGTTATGTATGTTTGTGTAAATCTTCTGTCATGCATGCAATCAGGCTCGCGGAAAGCCATACGCACTACGAAACGACTTCGATATAATATTTAAAGCGTATGTGAGAAGAAAAAAAACGTTTTGAACTATTATCAGTATAAAGTTAATGATTGCTTACTCTATTATAGGAACCTGATGTCACCCTACTATATTCACCACACTGATTCCGAATCTGCAATACTGTTTATTCGGTCTCCATAAATAAGCGAGATATAGGCATTCAAAGTTTTCCAAATATACTATATCGCGAGTACTATCGATAATAATTACTGATATTACAAAAATGATGACATGGTCGTGAAAAGACATATCTTTGCATATATTAGGCCTACCTTAGTACAGGCGAGGCCTAGTTAGGATGGCTTTGAATTTAAAAATATCTGTAATATTATAAATTAATAAAGAATTTTGAATTTGAATTTATAAAAATTGGGATTTTTTTCAAGGTTTTTTTCAATGACTGCGTATTGATAACAACAGGTATCTTGAAACGAGCGAAAATTCTTAAGTATAAACTAACTCGCAAGCAAAAAGTTGTTATGCTAAGTTGTTAAGCTATCGATGTTAATATAACATGTCTTAGCGATAATCCAAAACAATTAGACCGTTTTCGAGGTTTTTACAAAATGACTGGGTATTGATGACAATAGGTAACTTGAAACAAACTAAATTTCAGGATACCTTTTGTCACCATTACACAAAGTCATTGATAAACAACCTTGAAAATGGTCCCATTTTTTTTAAATATCGCTAATTGTTATGGATATTATAGAACTCGCGATATATCGACTATATTCACGACACTTCTTCCGAAACAAAACGGCCGCTTTGTTGATATTATATTGTATGAACAAGAGAGGGAAAGTATTGTGAAGCGCATTTTTTTCTATCTGAAGAAGGAAATATCTTTTTTGAACTTCCTGGGGCGGTTGAGACCATTTCCATATAGGAGTCTATCTGTCGGTCTGTCTGTGTGTCTATATTCCTCTGCGATAGCGCCCAAATGCTTAATCCGATTGACCTGAAGTTAGGCGTGCAGGCATCATTTGGTCATGGCAAGAGTTGAAAAGGTTGTGTTTGAAATCGATCCACCAGGGGCGCACTAGTCATATTTCAATCTTGAAATGTTGGACGTATAGGCTTGAAATTCGGCACACAGGTGCCTTGTTGGCCCAAAATTACATTAAATTTTCGTCGGTCAGTATATTTGCGTAAACGATTCAATCGAACGTGTTTGATGCATTGCATTCTCACTATCCGCGCTCGTCAACCTTCGGTCAAGCTCGCAACTTGAACCTCCTTCTCAAAGAGACATCACGCTCAAATCCCTCCGTAAGTCCTTAGCTCCTTGCCGGTAAAGTTTTGGAGTAACAACGCAGGTGAGTTGATTTTTTATATATAGAAAAAGAGAGTGCTGATTATGTATATTTTTTTCCTTGATTTTTTTTTAATTTTCCTGAAACTTGAACAGGAGAGTGCATTGTATTGTCATTGTTTTTCGGAGGACATCTCCTTAATGGCTAATATAAAATCAATAATGGAGGGTGCAGCGGACGCAACTATGTACCTATATAGATGGGTTGTCTGTAGTCTCGCTGCACGTGGGAAAGCGACGGTGCGCAAGAGTAAAACGATGTGCCACGTGTCGCCCTCCCTTTGTAGACAGTCACGCACACAAACACACACACAGCGAGTTTGTTGACCCGAGGGCAGCCACGGAGGGCCACGATTGATTTAACACTGAATTCACTGGTCTGCCTCTGTCTGTGTGCGAGAGATGGGTTAGAGTAGTTGTGCCATAATCATATTCTGGCGATTTTTTCTGTTCTGCTGTTGCAACAAGTGCCATACGGTCTCCTTCACGCGAAACAGGACATGGCCACATACTATTAGATGAGTAGGTATGTTTCTTGATAGGAAACTTTTCAGTTGCCTTTTTACACGACTGCCTAAAAAAGGATTGTAATGTTTTCAGGGTGCGTGCATGTATGTAGTATGTACGTATATGTAAATAATATATTGTTATGTTATCCGTTTTTTTTATTCCACCATAACTTCTAAACGCCTAAACTGATTTATAAGTGTGTTGTATTGTTAGAATCGTTAGTTTTATTTATTTTTTATTTCAATACAATACAATACAATCAACTACTCCAGTAGATAGGCATTCCTACACTTGGATGCGTCACAAAATTAAATGCTAAAAATTTAATTATTAAAAACATAACTATCGTGATAGTTGTCATGGCTGTAATATTATATTCAATATTCTTCTTCTTCTTCATCATCAGCGCGCATTCGCCCACCGTTGGGCATACGCCTCTCCAATCACTCTCCATCCGGATCGGTTGTCCGTTTCCCTCATCCAGACAGGTCCAGCTTTCTCCTTGATGTCATAAGGTTGTACTGTTCATCATGATTGGAGGTATTTAGCCCGATACCCGCCACGTCGGCCACGCGTCTTGGCGAGCTCCACACTTTCAGGAAAATATTTCCATTTCCTAGGCTTGTGGCAACCTGGTCGGGTTACTTAACCGCCGAATTGCACTATATTCACTAAATTTATCATTTAATTATTATTTATTTTTGAGAAAATTTCAAAATATATGTTGGCACTTAGAATTTAAATTTCGAATATCAATATTATTATTCAATATTACCTACATACAAATAATCAAAATATACTAATGTGATTTAAGAGTCAGGGAGAATAATATATTAAAATAGAAATACAAATTCTATGAAGAATAATCAAAAAATATATATTTTATTTTCATTCCAGCAATATGCCTTCGTATTTTTTTTTAAAAATGAATAGATGTATAATAAATTATATGAAAATTAGAATGTCAGCTATCATAATACCATTATGTTTAAAAATTTATGCATTTCATTAATCATCAACATGGAGAATAAACTCAGAATTTTCAAACTCCCTTATACCGTAAATTGGGTTTCTTACCAATGTATGTATAATTATCTTTTTAAATTGGTCCTCTCCAAGGCTTTTCATTTGCTCTGGAATCTTATTATAGAAGGACAAATTTTGGTGAATAAAACTGTATCGCACTTTGCTAAGTCGCTGTCGGTTTATGTGGAGATTGGATTTATTCCTCGTATCGTGATGATGAAAATCACTATTCACCGGAGCTTCTGTTAGGTGTCTATTTCTACACTTGGTTATGTCAAAACTAACTAAAATAACAAGTATAATATTTAAATAAATACCTATTAAGGTATAAGGTATGAACGTTGAACATACAAGCGCAGATTTTCTAGGTTATATAGAGGAAACAACATTTTCCAATATTTTCAATCAAAATTCTTAAATAATTTCGTAAAATTTTCAAGTCGAAAATAGTACTAAATAATCAAACAAATATAGGATAATTTCACAAACTATCATACGGGAAGATATTTTAAAGAAAAAACACAAACAAATCAGTAATTATAATTATAGTCAATAGCCAATAGTTAGAAGAAAAAAAACGCAATTGTAAAATAGTCAATAATAGAAAGAATAAGGAATAATAATAGACAAGTAGGTCAATAGAGCTGCGAAAAATTGATATGCCATAAACTGTTCAAATATTAAATAAATATTCGTCTAATTGTCCAAATGTCAATAAATTAAGATAAATGTATCGCGTTTAGTATCAAATAAAAGGTCTGGTTAAGTACATTCCGAAAATATATATGTATTTATATAGATAAATATATAAACCACATTTTTTCCGCGGGCAACCGACTGCATGCGACGCGATGGCGGCGATCGGAGCGAGGCTATTTAAAGTCACGTCACGAGTCTCACAAGATACCTGGCGCAGGGCGAGCAGCCCTGCGACGCCACACTCAGAAATCCCGCTTAACGGGCCCAGCTCACGTAAAGCCCCGCTAGAGGGCAATTGGCCAGTAGAGACGTCACGGGGCTTGTACAAAGCCCGTCGACTGACTAACGGAATGCGCAATCGTTTTTTAAGCACTGGATGTTTATGGAGATAACGCGTCAACGGGGCCGTAGCGGAGCTTCCGTAAATCAAACGAATGTTGCATTCTCTAAAAAAATGTGCTTTTAAGTGCGAAAAAAATGTTTCTAATAATTATATAATACATAGAATAGTTCACTTTTTGTAACGGTTGTCATGTTTTGCTTTCCCGGGCGAAGAGAAAATACTGTGAACGCGCTGAAAAAATCGAGATAAAGACGAAATATCTATTTTAACCACCCTGAGACGTTTACGACCGTTTCCAGACTGAAGTCTGTCTGTGAGTGTTTGTGTGTGTGAGTATCTCTCTATGCTAGTGTGTGTGCGTATTCCTCCACGATAGCGCTTAAACGCATCATCCGATCGATCTGAACGTTAGCATGCAGGCATCATTCGGT
Organism: Micropterix aruncella; assembly: GCA_944548615.1. Taxonomy (NCBI): domain Eukaryota; kingdom Metazoa; phylum Arthropoda; class Insecta; order Lepidoptera; family Micropterigidae; genus Micropterix; species Micropterix aruncella. Next base: position 5,714,909 of record OX155968.1, read on the forward strand.
CATGGCAAGAGTTGAAAAGATTGTAGTTGAAATCGGTCCACCAGAGAGCGCGCTAGTCATACTTCAATCGCGAAATATTGCAGTTAAAGACTTGAAGTTCGGTACACAGCTGCCTTGTTAGAACGAAATCACGTTGTAAAATTGGTTGGAATATCTCGTATACAAGCGACGCAAATAATATTTAAAGTAAGTACGACATATTCAAGAAAATACTACATCATTTTTGGAAAAAACCATTTTAATATCACGGAGAATACCACAAATATGCTACGGGGGGCAGCGGATTTTTTTGTTCTTTTTAATTATCAGCAATGATTTCATTCCAGATTTCAATTCAAAGAATGTCGATACAAAAACTCTATTTCGAAAAAACAACGCTGGTCTGCTTCCACCCTGCAAATTACAATATATTTCAATCGTTTAATCGAGCTCATTGAATATCTAATATGCATTGTGCTGGCATTGCTCGAGTGAGTACATCTTCAGATATAAATACATCAACGCTTACGATTACCGCCGCTCAGGTCCTTTGTTTTATTATTATTCGAGGTCGTTGCACTTGGAAACTCTCCAGTATTATCCTGTTTAAGCGTTTTAATGTTATATACAATCCTTAGGATTTATATACAATCCTTAGGATATAAGAATCGCTAACAACGGAAAGGGAACGTTTGTCACTTTTGTCGAAATGTGTTGCTATGTTACACAAGCTTACTGCAAAAGAGGTCGTTTGGGTATCAGTATCATATTTCGATTGTTTCAATATTTGTCCAAATACGTCTACATTCGTATACGTATTTGCTAATTGTATACCTACATCCATCCTCATCTCGATTTTTTTTAGCGCGTTCACAATACTCTGCCTCCTTATCGGTTGGTAGGTCGGTAAAGTAAGTAGTAGTAGTAGTAGTAGTAGTAAACGGAGTCGGGGACTTGTATCCAGCCCTTGATGTCACCTGGATCTATGAGATCTTTTGTAACTTAACTACCCACTTTGTGGTTGGGTCAGTGGTCTGCTAGTAGCCCGGTAGTGCTTACCAGTCCATACAGATCACTGATCTTCAAGTTGGGCAGATCGCTGGGTTTAAGAAAGGCTCGTCCCAGTAAACTGTGTCTTTTTTTGCGGCGATGCCTGGGCAGCGACCAACGACGTGTTAGCTGTATTCAGGTTCTTCTTCGCCACATATTCGACAGTCCTTGCTCTCGGTCAAGCCAAGGTTGAATAGATGTGCTCTAAGGGTCGTGTGTCCGGTGAGGAGACAGATAGTGGTTCTAAGGTTCTTCTTGTTCGTGTCAAGTAGGACCTTGGAAGAGATTTCTTAGGAAGCGGTTGCTCCATTATGGCCTTTGCCTGGCGACATCCTTGGCTCTGTTTCCAGGATGCCCGATGTTCCTGTTCCAAGCAGTCCCTGATGATTTTCTTATATATAGCGAAGGGGACCCTGGCTCGACTGGCTCCATCGGGCTCCTCGACAACTGACTCCACCGGGCATTCCATTGTGCCCAGTTTTGCCAGTCTCTCGGCCTCTTCGTTGCCGGGTATGCCTTGATGGTCCGGTGTCCATATTAAGGTGATTTTGTTGGCTTTTCCCAATTTGTTGAACTCTTGCATACAGTCTAATACCACAGAAGATTATATGGTGTCTTTAGCCAGAGCGTCCAATTCTGCTCTGCTGTCAGAGCAGATGAGGATTTTTTTATTATATACCTCAAGTTGACTTTGGATTTTTATGCATTCCAATATGGCAAACACCTCGGCTTGGAAAACCGTGGCATATTGTCCAAGAGGGATGCTGATTCTGTGGTTGGTTTTGGATCCGTACATTGCACGCCTGCCCCAAAACGTCCATTTGTTCCTGATGCGTCTTTGAACCAACCGTCCGCATTGTAGCTTTGGAGGCAATGCGGATTCTTCCAGTCTTTCTGGATTAGGATTTTATACGACGATAAAGTAAAATACAAGAATATTTTCATCGTAGTAACAGCGTCATTTAGAGCCGCCGTATGGAGTAATACCTAACGGTGGCCTCGGCATTTCCTTAATAACCAACCTTTTGCCAAGGTGTCAGGTAAATTCGGAGGATTTCGTTTAGACACCTTAAAGATTTTTATTTTCAACCAAAAGTAGCTACCTACTTTATACGTTGTCTTAATCATTTTGTAAAGCTGTCGATAACAATTGACATGAATAGATCATTAAGTAAGTTACGTTAGTATGTAACGATTTCTTAATTTATGACATGCAAGGGTGCAGAAACTGATAAAAAAAGTGATCGATACATGGTATCATATATTTTCTCAAATTTCGCCTTGACGAGCGATATACAATGCGTCGCTGTTCTAGTTATAGGCTATTGGTATAAGTGCGATAATTTACTTGCATTCAATTACAAACTCTTATGATTTTACAGTACTGTCCAACAAAAACGAGTGTAATGTGTTCAGAGTTCATGTATGTATGTTTTCCGTTTCTTTATTCCACCTTAACTTATAAACACTTGAACCGATTTAGAAGTGTGCGGTTTTGTTAGAATCGTTATGTCATCCCGAGTGTCATGGGGTACCTAAACTGTCCAAGTGTCAAATAAATAATCGTCTAATTGTATCAAATTAGACGATTCACCACACAAAGGCCACCTCACATTATTGTGAGGTGGCCTTTGTGTGGTGTATGTATATTATGTATAACATTGTGTGGGGAGGGCGAGTGCAGCGTGCGTGGTTGCTGATTTCTCGCTGTCCGTTCCGTCCAATCCGTCACATCACAGGTAGAAAACGTCGCAGCGCACAGTGTGACGATTAAATAAAGCCATTTGTTGCATCCCTTTATAAGAACTTAAAAAATAATTTAATTCAATTATTTGTGCTCACCATAAAAAAATATTTGCACGGTCTCTACCTGATTTAAGCGGTGATTCAGTTCGAATTTATCGCGGATCGTGGCGTTCTTTGCTCGCCAATATCACACGGGATCGGGTATCCAACGGGTCGTCTCAAGATAGCTGACAGCAGGTCAACAACCACCCTCGGCCATTCGCACAGCGTGACGTTTAACCAAAGCCTTTTGTTGCATACCTTAAATTATTTCAATTCAATTATTTATTATGGAAATCCCACAACTTGGGTTGTCGACTACAGCGGGCGAGCCCGTCACCTCGGGAAGTTTTAACGATTAGTCGTTCTATCTCCCTGGAGTGAGCGCAGAAGACTTGGGGACAAAACAGTCCATCGTCTAGCTCCGCCACAAGCCCGTAAGAGGCCAACGCCTTAACCGCGAGATAGCCAGGAATGTTACCCGGCGCGCCTACACTCACGACCTTACTTCCAATTGTGACCAGATTACTCCGGTCTCTCGATTGGTTACGAGTTTGAGGTCGCTTTCGCGGTCCTCTCCCTTACGAAGCGGTGAAACGGTGTATACCGAATCTATCGCGGACCACAGCGTCCTTTGCCCGGCTGTTCACACAGGATCGGATGGCCGATGGTCATTTCAAGAACAGTCGCCGTAAGGTCCGCAACCACCCCCGCTCTATAGGAAACAGTACAGCTTCCAGACTCCCCCGACTGTTAGTCAGGGAGCTAATGGGCCCTTGCTGAGTTGGCCACGAAGACCCATTCTGTTTCTGGGTCGGTCACACTCACGGGTCAACACCCTTCCGATGGCCTCCACGCATGGGGTGCGAGCCCGGGTAGGACACTGGGTCAACCAGTCTCCCCTGGGAACAATCCTCTGGCGCTCCTGGACGGTCTGCGCACCGAGCGGCGCAAGCCAATCGATTGTGCTCTCCGACTAACAATCGGGGGAGTCTGGGAACTGTATTGTTTCCTATAGAGCGGGGGCAGTTGTCTACCTTACGGCGACTGCTCTTGAAATGACCATTGGCCATCCGATCCCGGTTCAGAGTCGGGCAAAGGACGCCTTGGTCCGCGACAGATTCGGTGCACTCCGTTTCACCGCTTCGTAAGGGAGAGGACCGCGCAAGCGACCTCGAACTCGGAACCAATCGAGAGACCGGAGAAATCTGGTCGCTCAGACATAATAGTACTGAGCGAGTGCTGGTTAAAAAATTACACACCTGTTCAATATTTGGATGATTATGACACATATTATACCACTAAACATGTATATCAGAATGATGGTGTCGTTATACTTACAAAAAAATCACTGCATGTGTCGGTCGAAGAAGTTAGTCTGCAGCATGCAAATTGCATGAAAGTGCTTTTAAACAATGATACGGTAATTTTAGGGATCTACAGGTCGCCTTCCCAAAACAATATCACCCCATTTTTAAACTTACTGTCGCATATATTAGAGACAGAAACTAACAAAAACTGGGTCCTTACTGGGGATCTCAACATTGATATCCTGAAACTCGAGGACAGACAAACTAATGATATTTGTGTCTTTTGGCAGAGCACGGCATGGTGTCAGTGATAAACAAACCTACGAGGTTCAATGCATGCCTAGACCATATTTTCACCACATTAAAATATAACATTCAAGGGATTATTTGCGACTCAGTTATTACAGATCATTATTCAACAATTTTCACGGCTGATTTGAAAAAACACTAATAACAAAAATCCGAGGAAATATATTAAAAAAATTGATTCCGACAAACTGCAAAGAGAAATCGATTTAGTGAATTGGGAAGATCTATACGAACTAACGGACACAAACGAGGCAACTAATTTCTTTATAAATACAATCGAAATGTTAGTTAATACAAATACAAACATAACGATTATCCCTCATAACAAACGTAAATTAAAACCATGGCTAACTGATGGACTATTAAAATCAATTCGTAAAAGAGACCGACTTCATCGGCAATCTAAACTCAACCCGGGCGATAGCATTCTTAAAGACTCTTATATTAGATACAGGAATATTTGTAAAAAAGTCTTAAACATTACTAAAAACAAATATTATAGCCAAAAAATTAAAGATACACAACACGATGCTAAAAAAACATGGAATTTAATAAATGAGATTACTCATAGGAAAAAAGATCACTCTTCAAATATCCAAGAAATTATTATTAATGATGAAGTAGTACCTTGTGACAATAATAATAAAAATAAAATTGCTGATTATTTTAATACTTTTTTCACCGACATTGGTAATAACTTGGCTAATGCAAATGCGCAAATTAAATAGGTCTGAGGATGAGCTGGCAGATTCGTACAATAAGGCTAATACGCAACCATCTCTTACGTTTTCACCTACAAACCCCACGGAAATTGACAATATTATCAACAATCTGAAACCAAACAATTCTACCGGTACTGATTGCATTACATCCAAAACTCTCAAAAACAGCAAATACAGCTTATCTTCGCCACTTTCCTATATTGTAAACTTAAGCATGTCAACAGGAGTTTTCCCTAACGATCTGAAAATTGCAATTGTCTGCCCTATATTCAAAGGCGGAGCGAAGCACGATGTAAGCTGCTACCGACCGATCAGTCTCTTGAGTACAATATCGAAAATTGTGGAAACGGTAGTAAAGAAACGCATCGTTGCGTTTATCGACGAAAACAATATTTTTTCACCAGCGCAATACGGCTTCAGATCAGGTATGGGTACTCAGGACGCAATTGCATTTCTCACGGAAAAAGTAGTGAAAGCGCTTGACGAGGGAGAAAAATGCTTAGCTGTGTTTCTAGATCTTGCGAAAGCATTTGATACCGTCTCCCATCGTATTTTATTTGCTAAACTCGAAAACGCTGGAATTCGCAATTTGTCCAAAAAATGGTTGATTAGTTACCTTACTGGCAGGACTCAGAAGACTAGACTAGGAGAGACGTTAAGTTCTCAAGCCACAATTAAATTTGGCGTTCCACAAGGAAGCGTACTCGGTCCGTTGCTGTTTCTGCTATATATCAATGACTTACCTAACGTCGACTTAGAAGGGGGCGAAGCTTTGATGTTTGCAGACGATACTGTGATTATCTTTAAAGGCAAATCATGGCAAGAGGCATATATTAAGGCTGAACGCGGTCTTTGCCGAGTAAAGCACTGGCTCGATCACAACCTACTTACTTTGAATATAGCTAAAACAAAACATATGACATTCGCCATCAGTAACATCAATCGCCTCCAAGGTAGTATGCCAAACCTTCACTTACGCGACTGTGTACATGCTGACTACAATTGCCCATATTGTCCATATACGACTATTGAGAAAGTGAGTAAAATAAAGTACCTTGGAGTTATTGTAGATGATAAGCTCAACTGGAAGGACCACATACAGGGTACTGCATCAAAAGTCCGCCAACTTATTCACATATTTAAGGTACTAAGGAGTGTAATCTCAAAACCCTTAATCAAAACCATCTATTACGCTTTAGTCAATAGTATACTATAATATGGGATCCTTGGATGGGGTGGCGCGTCACTTTCAGCTCTAGATCCCTTAATTAAGGCTCAAAAGTCAATAATAAGGGTAATAAATAAAAAGCCTTTTAGGTTCTCCAGCGACCACTTATTTAAAGAGTTCCAAGTCCTAGACATACGCCAATTATATGTGAAAGTATCGACAATATTTTATTACACCCACACAGAGCGGCATATGATTAAATCTCATACTATCAGAACACGCGCAGTTACAGCCATGCAACATGATGTTCCCCTGATGAAAACTAAATTCGCCCAACGACATTTTTCTTTTCTAGCTGTCCGACTACACAATAGAATACATTCGGAATTAAAAGTGAAGTTAGATACCATACGAGGAAGAAAAATTATGACGGAATGGTTGATTGAGCTAGGAAGAAACGAAACGGAGAAATTAGTTAATTATAGTGCTGTATAAGAATACCAAACTACATAAAATTACTGCTTTATGTATATGTATAGATTATATGTATAAATGTATATATGTATATATGTGTATGTATATGTGTAGATGTATATGTTTATATGTGTATGTGTATATATGATTATTTAATATTATTATGTATATTATGTTACTAAATTATAAGTAGGTATATGTAAAATTTGTGTAAATATAGAGCTACCACGTAAAACAATGCTACATTATGTCACACTTACCAACTAAAAAAAAAAAAAGGAAAAAAAGAATACATAAAAGTCTACCTTAGTACGGGCATTACTCCAGCAAGGTAGATTTTAATCTTATTAATCTAGTATTATAAGTGTGTGTGAAATATTAATAAATAAATAAATAAATAAATAAATTGGTAGTGAGGGCGCGAGTATCTCGAGCCCGCCGGGTTTATTCCTGGCTCACTCGCGGTAAGGCGTTGGACTCTCACGGGTTGTGGCGTAGCTAGACGTTGGATTGTTATGTCCCAAGTCTTCTACGCTCACCGCACGGTCGATAGAACGAGCAATCGTTAAAACGTCCTGCGGTGACGGGTTCGCCCGTTGTGGTTGACAACTCAATATGTTAGTCAGGGAGTCTGGAAGCTGATGTTACGGGCCCATGATGAGGTGGCCACGATGACCCATGTGTTCAGGGTCGGTCACACTCACGGGTCAACACCCATCCGATGGCCTCCACGCATGGGGTGCGAACCTGGGTAGGACACTGGGTCAACCAGTCTCCCCTGGGAATTAAACCTCTGGCGCTCCTGGACGGTCTGCGCACCGAGCGGCGCAAGCCAATCGACTGTGCTCTCCGACTAACAGTCGGGGGAGTCTGGAAGCTGTATTGTTTCCTATAGAGCGGGGGTGGTTGCGTACCGTACGGCGACTGCTCTTGAAATGACCATTGGCCATCCGATCCCGGGTAAGAGGCGGGCAAAGGACGCCATGGTCCGCAATTCGGTATTCACCGTTTCACCGCTTCGTAAGGAAGAGGAGTGCGCAAGCGACCTCGAACTCGGAACCAATCGAGAGACCGGAGAAATCTGGTCACAATTGGAAGCTAGGGCGCGAGAGTCAGCCCGCCAGGTAGCATACTCTAGACTCTCCCGTTGTAGTCGACAACCCAAGTTGTTAGTCAGAGTGCACAGTCGATTGGCTTACGCCGCACGGTGCGCAGACCGTCCAGGAGCGCCAGAAGGTTGATTCCTAGGGGAAACTGACCATAAGGCCAGAGTCCTACCCAGGCTCGCACTTCATGCGTGGAGGCCGTCGGATAGGTGTTGACCCGTGAGTGTTACCAACCCTGAACAGAATGGGTCTTCGTGGCCAACTCAGCAAGGGCCCATTAACTCCCAAGTATTATGGTGATTTCCATGATCAGTTCGAATTTATCGCGACTCGTGGTGTTCTTTGCTCGCCAATATCACACGGGATCGGGTGACCAACGGTCGTTTCAAGGTAGCTGACAGCAGGTCAACAACCACCCCTGGCTGTTCGCTGTAAAGCTGCGGTCACACGGAGCGAATACTCGCTGCGAATGCAATCGCAGCGAGCAAACTCGCTAGGTGTGAAAGGCGTGACGCTGCGATTTGATTCATCGCCGCGAGTAGAATTGAACATGCTCGCTTCTACTCACTCGCCGCGAACGCCTGTGGCGGCACTCGCTTAAATATGTATAACGAACTTATTGATGATTCTTAATACCAACCGAAGATCAGTTAACCCCTCAAATGAATGGCGATTAGCTCGGGTTGCCTACGGCAAAATGTATATAAATTTATATTTACATTTACATTTACATAGAGCGGGGTTTACTATAGAGCTATAGCATTACTATAGAGCGGATTACTATAAAGCGGCGCACATTTATCTTGACATGACATTGACATGACACATGACAAATCTTTGTCAGCATTTGTTCTGCTAAAATCCTGTATTCACGGTAAACTTTTGTTTATCAACAAAGTTGAATCAACGTGTTGCTGAGTTGCTGAAACATGTTTCTCGCAACATTGCGTGTTGCGGAGTTTACACCACTGCGTGTTGAAAAGTCCGCACATGCCAACCGAATCACCTGTTTTTTTAGACGCGTGCGACGAGGTTCGATATACTACGTTTCTGTGCTAGGACCACCAACCGAGTGTAGAAATTCGCGTGAAACGAGCGAATCGCATTCGCTATATGTGACTCGCTGCGAGTACTCGCAGTACTCGCGATCTAATCGTCAATCGCGACTAAATCTCGAGCAAATACTCGCTGCGAGTACTCGCTGCTAGCAAATTCGCTCTGTGTCAGAGGCTCTCTAGACGATCAAGCATGCTTGTCAAGCTTCGCGTCGTGGGCTGGGAGGGGATCGTAAAGCGCAGGAAATATGCATTTTTTTATATTTACCAAAAATGGCTAATTTTGTAGTTTATACCAAGGAGTCACGTTAATTAGACGTAATTGATTGATGAATGACGTGACTCCCTGGTATAAAACTACAAAATTAGGCACTTTTGGTAAATTTAAAAAAAAGCATATTTCCTGCGGTTTACGATTCCCTCCCAGCACGCGACGCGAAGCTTGACCAGCATGCTTGATCATCTAGAGAGCCTTTCACCGAAGCTACTATAGTTTACCATGTTCGAGTTCACGTTTGTGTTCGTTATAGTTTACACTAGCTAGTTGCTATCGGACAACTAGAGTTGTCAACTACAACGGGCGAATCCGTCACCTCAGGAAGTTTTAACGAAATGTTGCTATCGGACAGTCTGTCAGACATTTCTCGCAGAAGTTTTCTCGCAAGTGTTTCTGAGACCTTATGCACAGTCGATTGGCTGACGCCGCACGATGCGCGAGGTGTTTCCCCAGATGATCCGATCCCATGTCACGACACAACCAAGACAAGGTAATCAGAGTCCTTTCCAGGTTCGTCCCTCTTCGACGAGGCTACCAGATGGGAGTTGAGCTTTGAGATGATCCGACCCAAAATGACAAACTGGTGATCAGCTGTACGAAACCGTTAGCTGCTCCCTTTTTATTGTCAGTCGCAGTGTGCGCGACGCAGACGACGCAGCGGTCGCGATTCGCGGTTGCCGAGATCCCTTTTCCTCGTTCCGTGCGGAACAATCTGTCCGCAGCCCGGGCCGAGCGAGGCGAACGCATCGCCGCGCGCGGGGCGGTGGCGGGGGCCGCGCGGTCGGGCGTGTGCCACTTGCCTCCAACCTTGACACACTCTCAGCCCGGCCACCAATGGCCAATAGCGAAACGAAACATTGCCTCTCCTCACGCTCTTTCTACAATTGGAACAAATTAACATATATCCGAGCACACAGTGCGAATTTTACCAACAAACCCACAACAGAATGGCTTCAAATTGAGTTTATTAGAGATTCATCGCCAAACGTCAGGCTACTAATGTCCTAGTACTCTGTATCTCATCGGGAATGATTCTTAATTTATTAAAGGTCTGCAGTGCCGGATTAGCCACGTAGCAAGAGTAGCAAATGCTACGGGCCCCGCGCATTGGGGGGCCCCGCGCACCCACGCCTGCCTGAGCGTAAAATTATTGCTGCAGCCTGCAACAGGCCAATTGGAAACGTTAAATATAATCAACGGCGGGGCGCGGGGCCGAGTTTGGGAATTAATATCTCCAATTTAAGAAAAAACGACTTTATGCACCTTTTATATGTGATGTATAATATCATCAGCTATGTAAAGTAAAATTTTGAACTTCCTAAAGTGGGATTCTCGATGCCTGCCAGACCGAAGTTTGAGCGGCCTCCACGACCATTATATACAGTCATCTTAAATTGGAGATATTAATTCCCATACAGTCATCCCACTTCAGGATGTTCAAAATTTTGCTTTACATAGCTGATGACATTATACATCTGATATAAAAAGAACGTGAGGTCATTTTTTCTTAAATTGGAGATATTAATTCCCAAACTCGGGCCCGCGCCGCGCCGATGACTTTATGTAATGTTCGTAGCGGCCGCTCAAACTTCGGTCTGGCAGGCATCGAGAATCCCACTTTAGGAAATTCAAAATTTTATTATATACATCACATATAAAAAGTGCGTGAGGTCGTTTTTTCTTAAATTAGAGATATTAATTCCCAAACTCGGGCCCGCGCCACGCCGATGACTGTATGTAATGGTCGTGGCAGCCACTCAAACTTCGGTCTGGCAGGCATCGAGAATACCACTTTAGGAAGTTTAAAATTTTATTATATATAGCTGATAATATTATTTATTTATTTATTTATTTATTTATAACGTACAAGAACAAAAAAATACAAGGACATGCATACTGTTGTACATGAGGAATAATTAAGAACAAACATTATAATAGCGAAAAACATAGCTCTATGGATATAAATATGCTAGCATATCCGAATGAGGCGAAATCGCACAACCAACTAGACCTAGAAGGTCTGTCTCTGGCTGTGCTGTGTTATACCAACTGTATTTTTGTAACTCGCGAACTGACGAAGGTGATCAATTTTAAATATTTCTAAATCTAACAAATGTGTTGTTTACACAAATTAAAGTAAAATTTAAAGTAGAAAAAAAAATATATATGTATGCAATTAAGGGCTAAAAATAAAGTAAACTTTACATTATATACAATAAATTTAAGTGGAAAATAAGTAATAATATATACAAATATATGAATAAACACTACATTCTAGTATATATGTTTAAGAAAATGATATGTAATATTGCACAATTTTACAAATACGTATTTTTTTTAAATATTCACCCTACAGTATTATACATCACATATAAACAGTACATGAGGTCGTTTTTTCTTAAATTGGAGATATTAATTGTTAAACTCGGCCCCGCGCCCTGCCGATGATTATGTTTAATGGGCGAGGCGGCTGCTCAAACTTCGGTCTGGCAGACATCGACAATCCCACTTTAGGAAGTTCAAAATTTTACTATACATAGCTGATGATATAAAAATCACATATAAAAAGTGCGTGAGGTCGGTTTTTCTTAAATTGTAGATATTAATTCCCATACTCGGGCACGCGCCGCAATATTATGAAGCGAATTGTGAGCATTGCTCAATAAGGCGAAAAATATTGGGCACTGTTTATTCAACGGCGGCTGCAACGTCACCGAAACGTCGGGTCCTACAAATTTCACGCGGTAAATTCGTTTTCTATCCTATTTATAATGTCAAACAACCACGATAGTCTTCGATTTTATACTGTTTATTTACTTTTGTTAAGCGGTGCATTTCCTTTTTTGTAATTATTATGAGTAAAGTAGGAATTTTTTATTGTATTTTATTTAGTATTCGTTAATAAAGGTGCGCCGTACAATAATGGCTGAACTGTCGGTATGAATTATATAAAAAACGGTCTGATTTTACTTAGATTGTAGTTTTTGTCCACATTGCAAAATTTCACACAGTTTGTTGAAAAAGTAAATTGTACATATGTTTATATTTAAAACAACAGTGCCAGTGTTGTAAATATATTTTATTTTTGTATTTATATTGTCGAATATGATTGAAACTGTGATAGTTGAATATTTCCTCAATTTAAACTTCCCGTGGTCGTATCTGTGGCGCCGATTTTTTTTATTTCTCTTTGAAAACATTTTTGGATTACACGGTACCTCCAAAAATTATATTTTATTACCTTGTTTTAGGAATAAAAGGGATCTATCAAAAAATTCTATTTTATTTTACACCCTAAACTTAAGAACCTAAAGCAAACCAAGGGCCTTTTGAGAGAATTTGCTACGGGCCCCGCGCTGGCTTAATCCGGCACTGGGGGTCTGGCACACTGGTCCTACGTACGCAACGTACGCAGCGCATTACAACATCTGGCCTTTGAATTTACTCAGACATACTTATCCTACGCAACGTTGCGTGTGATGGGTGCCTGCTTTCATGCAAATTCAAAGGCCAGATGTCGTGATGCGTTGCGTACGTCGGATCAGTGTGTCAGCACCGTTAAAGATTTCAAGTGATACGTTTGCAATTTGCAAATACAGTTAGATTATAAGATTTGATCAAACTTTCAAATGCGTTTTTCGCGAAACTTGAAAAATGGCGCTTGGCACTATGTCACCTCCCACTTAAATATGTTACGAATTGGCGCGCGGGGGGGGGGGGGGGGTTGGGTTGGCGGGCGGCGGTGATTGGGTTAGCGCGGAAGGGGACGGGGGTTGACGGGTGGGAGGGAGGGTTGTCTACTTGCCGGGAGAGTCTTAAGGGTGCAAAACCGTTTTTTTTTTCAAAAGAAAGCATGCGATCTTCTCACGTAGTCGAACTTCTATCAAACGGCAGTTGAAAAGTGATGTGGGCGCGCATGTGCACAGGCGATCTAGACTCGTCGCCGATCTTACTTGCCAAGGAATCAAAAGCCCATCTTGCTTCAACTATATTATTAACAACAGTGTCGCCTCGATTCGTTTTCTATCGATTTTACCAAATTTCCGCGGCAGAATTAATTAATGAGGTGTGACAACAGCTCGGTTCTGCTCGATGCGCGGGCGAAATGAGTCGGCGGGGATACACAGGACCGAATGGAACTTAATAATGGAAGAATTAAAAATATATTGTTTTTTTTTCAGGTAAATCTTAGAGAATTTTTGTTGTTTTGCTAAAAACTGAAATAAAATAAACTGTGTCTTATAAGTCTTTAAACATTTGAAAGGTTTGTTTGAAAAAGTGATCCTAATTTATTTATTCTTTCATATATTTATTTATTCTTCGGAAAACATACAGCGCTTCGTTAATTACTACAAACTAGCTGCGCCCCGCGGTTTCACCCGCGTGGTGATGGAAAATTGTGATAATGATGATAGAAAACTATATATCTGTATAAATTATAGCCTATGTGTTATTCTGATGTGTAAGCTATATTATTGTAAAGTTTCATCAACATCCATTCAGTAGTTTTTGCGTGAAAGAGCAACAAACATCCATACATACATTCTTACAAACTTTCGCGTTTATAATAGTAGTAGGATTATCTTAATCTTAGTACAACGTTTTTCCATGGCCGATTACTTTCTATCCTCGTCGGCTGGTGGGCGGGAAAGTAATAGACCTATACGAGACTTTTGCCAGGTCGGATGTACAAATGGACTGGGTTATTAGTTGGGGAAAATCCTATATTATAAAAAAATGCAAGAGTTTTGTAATAGCTGATACTTTCAGATCAGACAGTATTTTAGCCAGAGAATGCTGGGGTAGAGTCAGCAGGCCAGACTCCGGGATACCTGGAGCTGGCGTACTAGGAAAGGTGTAATTTTAATTTGTACCCTAAAGTGTTTTGGAAAAACTGAAAATTCATCACTACAGTGGGCCCGATTGCGTTTAGAGCAATACGTGAGAGCGGAATATAGAACAAACGATCGTCGTTAAAAACTACCTGTCAAACTTATACTCGTCCGAATAATTTTGAACACATTTCGTGTGGTGTTAGATTCAGATGCTTTATCTTTGGTGGCTAGTTTTAATGCGAAATAGTTACAACCGTTCATTTCACATTCCGCTCTAGCGTATTGCTCTGTCTCGTTCACACGAACTAATTTCAGATTTTAGTTCACGAAGAAACGCAATCGAGCCCAGTGAATGCAATACAGAACTCGAAACAAATAGTCAGACTGCTTAACGATAGAACGCGTAGCGTCAGACTTACTCCATACATGTCACAAAAATGAAGTCCCTGCAAATACGTCGGTGCGTATTTGTCTGTAACTAATGCGCATCGGTCTAATGATACGCACAATATAATGGACATAATTTTTATTACTTTTATGAAGTAATGCTGACGCCACGTATTCCATTGTTAAGCAGTCTTACCATTTTCTCGAGTTCTGTATTGCATCCACTGTCTAATGATTACTTTTCAGCTTTTCCAAAACACTTTAGGGGTACTAATTAAAATGACACCTTTAGGATCGCCTCTAGTAGGGTACGCCAGCGCCAAGTGTCCCGGAGTCTGGCCTGCTGACTCTACTCAGTATTCTCTGGCCAGAATACTGTCTGTTCTGAAAGTATCAGCTTTTAGGGGCTCTCTAGACAATCAAGCATGCTTGTGAAGAATCGCGTCGCGGGCTGGGAAGGGATCGTAAACCGCAGGAAATATGCAAATATATTTTTTTTAAATATTTATCAAAAATGCCCTATTTTGTAGAGTATACCGGGGAGTCACGTTAATAGACGTAATTGATTGATGAATGTCGTGACTCCCAGATATAAAACTACAAAATTATGTAGTTGTGTGTGTGTGTGCGACGCGATGCTTGACAAGCATGCTTGATCGTCTAGCTAGAGAGCCCCTTACAAAACTCTTGGATTATATCTATATAATATAACCAAGAGATCGTTGTATTGTCATTGGTATCGGAAGGAACGAAGGCGGGAAATGAACAATAAATAATAGTGACGTCCGTACATTGTGACGTTAAAGCAGACGCAATTTCATAGACACGCGTGGCCGCCGCCGCAGAGGCGATCTTTCGCTCGGCCTTGATGCGGCCCTGGCGAGCGATGCTCCAACCCAGCATTGTAAAAGTATTATTTAGGTCATCGGAGATCTCCCACTGGCTTAACCGGGTCAGTGGTGGATGAATCCACGGGAGCACGGGGTCCGAAATGAGTAGACAGACTGACAGATCATATTTGACAAAGCATCACATCGTTATACCAACGTGCGAACTCAAAAAAGGAGCAGGGAAGCTAATGGGCCCTGTTGAAGTTGGTCACACTCACGCGTAACACCCGTGCGGGGGCCTCCACGCATGAAGTGCGAGCCCGGGCAGGACTCTGGCCTGAGGGCTAGTTTCCTCCAGGAGTCAATCCTCCGGCGCTTCTGGACGGTTTGCGCACCGTGCGGCGTTAGGCAATCAATTGTGCATTCTGACTAACAGTCGGGGGAGTCTGGAAGCAGTACTGTCTCCTATAGAGCGGGGATAGTTGTTTACCTTACGGCGACTGCTCTTGAAATGACTATCGGGTGATACCAGATTCCGGGTGAAGAGCCGGGCAAAGAATGCCGTGGTCTGCGATAGATTCGGTAGACACCGTTTCACCGCTACGTAAGGGAGAGGACCGCGCAAGCGACCTCGAACTCTTAACCAGTCGGGAGACCGGAATAATCTGGTTGCAGCTGGTAGTAAGGGCGCGAGTGTCGGCCTCGCGGTAAGGCGTTGGCCTCTTCCAGGCATGTGGCGGAGCTTGACCGTGGACTGTTTTGTCCTAAGTCTTCTGCGCTCACCTCACGGGAGACAGAACGATCAAATTTCGTTAAAACTTCCTGACGTGACGGATTTGCCCGTTGTAGTCAACAGCTCTAGTTGTTACATTCCACACTATCAACATTGTTTTTTTTTACTTGCCGGCAGGGAAAGTATAGTGAACGCGCATTTTTCGAAATGACGGATATATGCATTTTGCCCCCCTTTCCCCCCTCGGAGACTAAGACCATTTCCAGACTGGTCTGTCTGTGAGTATGTGTGTCTGTGTGTATTCCTCCACGATAGCGTCCAAACGCTTCACCCGATTGAGCTGAAATAATAGTGGGCGGCGATTGTGGAGACGTACACCAAATGAACGGATATATTAATGTCGTCTTCAAACATGCAGAACAGCATCTAAATCTGTCCGAGTGATTTTGAGAAATGAAACGTTTATTTTTGCATTAGAAGTTATTATAGATTTATTTTTATTTTGCTTCATTGTCGAATATTATTCAATTCTGAATATAAAGATGTCACGATTTATAACTATGCATACGTCAAAATTAATAATAACATATCCGGCAATGTAGTAAAATTAAAAATATATATAAGAAATTCTAAGCCAAAAATAAATCTATTATTACTGGATGATGATGATGATTAATGACGATTATAAAGATGAAGTAATAATTTTTAACTACGAATACGCAGGAAAAATTATAATAATATTCGTCAATAAAGCAAAATAAAAAAACTGTAATAACTTCTAAGGCATAATGAGCTTATCATTTCTCGAAATCAATCGGATAGATTTTGATGCCCTTCTGCATGTTTGAAATCTACATTGTTCCCTTTCATTTCCTATATGATTTATCCTTGGCGGCGCTTGGACCAACTCCCATGCATTCTTGCCACTAGCCTTTGGCGTGTAGGTATTATTTGGTCATGGTAAGAGTTGAAAAGATTGTGCTTTTTTTATTTATTATAATTGCAATTTTGATCAAGGTAGCGGGCGGCCAGTGCCATCTGTTACCGCGTACCTATGACACTGCGCACTAATGCCACAGGTAAATACACGGAACAGAGGCAAAGCTTCTGAAGAGCGTACAAAATTTTTACCTACTTTGTTAGGGTTGGCACAGAAGAATAAAATTAAATAAACTAAACATTTGTCAACTTTTTATTATACACAATTTTAAAAAGTCTCATTTAGTTACACTATCTAATTACGATATAACAAAACGATTTTTGCATTACTGGGTTGAGTTATCTTTCGATGGAATTACTGCAGACCTTTCTCAAAAATCGAAAAAATAATGAAATACTAATAGATTCGATCATTGTAATGCTAAATGTGAAAGAAAAAAGCTTTAACAAATTAACAACCAAATTTAGTTAAAGGTTAAAAACAAATAAACAAACCAAAAAAAAAGTTTTTTTAAACTCAGCTTTTAAGATTGTCTTAAACGTCTCTCTTGGTGTAGTAGGAAGCCCTGATTGTAAAACTTCTTGTTTTATTTTTTTGACAGTCCGCAAAGATACTCCACAAATTGACGCCGTCATTTCTTGAGGTTTATTAAGATTGATGACAGAAATTTTTGCAGTTCATCAAAACGTTATGGATAAGACACCGAGTTTGTATGTTAATATCGCCCTTCAACTTTAGTAATTCCATGTTACAAAACAATGTCTCCATTGAGGGTTGTAAATCCTACTTAGTTGCACTGTTAGAAATTATACTGCACCGCACTGCTCGACAGACATACTCTAACTAACTGCCGGCAAACTATAAAACTAATCTAACCTACCGTCAAATAGGTGTTTATGTATTATTAAAAATAACTAACAACCTACCGAAATGTATGGGTTTGACCCTTTTTTGTATGCCTATATCTCGCTTATTTATTGAAACCGAATAAAGATTGTTACAGATTCGGAACCAGCGTGGTCAATATAGTCGGGTTCGTGTTTTTGCTTAGGATTTATAATACATTTATTTATTACTAGCTGCGCCCAGCGGTTTCACCCGCGTGGTGATAGAAAATTGTGATAATGATGATAGAAAACCATATATCTTTATAAATTATAGCCTATGTATTATTCTGATGTGTAAGCTATATTATTGTAAAGTTTCATCAAAATCATTCAGTAGTTTTTGCGTGAAAGAGTAACAAACATCCATACATACATACAAACTTTCGCGTTTATAATATTAGTAGGCCCAGCGGTTTCACCCGCGTGGTGATAGAAAATTGTGATAATGATGATAGAAAACCATATATCTTTATAAATTATAGCCTATGTATTATTCTGATGTGTAAGCTATATTATTGTAAAGTTTCATCAAAATCATTCAGTAGTTTTTGCGTGAAAGAGTAACAAACATCCATACATACATACAAACTTTCGCGTTTATAATATTAGTAGGATAACTGTAGCCACTATTTTGGTCATTATTTCATATAGGTATACAGGTAATAGGTATGTCATTCAATTGGTATACAGGTATATAGGTATATAGGTATATCAGGCAATTACAACTACTGTCAATATTCTTCAAACCTTGATCACTTATTACAACTGCTGTCAATATTCTTCAATGTAGACACCTTGATCCTCTATACAGCGAGTATAGCGATTTTTCCACTGTTCGCCGAAATCGTTGACTGACACCCTCTTTAACTTTGCGGTCATGGCGGATTGTTTTTTTCGATGCGAAGAGTTTGTACCTGCTGGAACCATCGTTAATGCAGCTTCGGTCCAGCGTGTCCGTTCTGACATCGGCGACAGGTGGGTGCTTCACCACGACAACGCGCCGGCTCACACAACGCTGTCGGCATGTGAGTTTCTGGACAAGGTACGCATGGCAACGCTGCCTCATCCCCTTTACAGGCCAGGCTTTGCATCGGACGACTTCTTCTTGTTTCCCAACCTAAATGGGTGCGAACAGGAGAGCGTCTTGCGTCAATTCAAGAGCCATTGCAATGCGTCAGACACGACCGCATCATTAACCCTTTCGCCTACAACTACGTGTGAGGCTCGTGGTCAGGTTTTCGAGTCAACACTGTTTATCAAGTGCCTGACCCGTGGTACAACAGTTGAGCCTACACTGTGTCACGAGCCTGGCACGTTGTACGCCAATCGGGCTAAGACAGATTTGCTGATTCGTGGAACGACTTGAAAGCTTGGCATTTTTGTTTACGTTTTGGGACAACTAGAGCTGTCAACTACAACTCGCGAACCCGTAACCTCAGGAAGTTTTAACGATATTATATCGTTTCCTATCTACCTCCCGTGAGGTGAGCGTAGAAGACTTGGGGCGAAAACAGTCCACTGACTAGTTACGCCACTCGCCCGTCAGATACCAACGCTTTACGGCGAGGCACCGGGAAAGGCACCCAGCGGGCAGCCTCGTCCCCTGACTACCAGTTTGGAAGGATATCTCCGTCTGGAATTAATCATCAAGATACCTCCTACATCCTGACTGGTTACAGGATCGAGGTCGCTTGCGCGGTCCTCGCAAGACTGTCAGTCAAGGACTTCCAGGACTGTGACGAACAGTGGTAAAGTATACTCGTTGTATACCATACTCGCTGTATTGAGACTTAAGGTGCCTACATTGAAGAATATTGACAGAAGAATGTTTGCAAATAAATAAGTTCGGACTATGTATACAGGTGGTCCAGTCCAGTCCAGTCTAGCACTAATAATCGTTAATTAATCGTATCTCCCTTGAGCCTACACTGTGTCACGAGCCTGGCACGTTGTACGCCAATCGGGCTAAGACAGATTTGCTGATTCGTGGAACGACTTGAAAGCTTGGCATTTTTGTTTACGTTTTGGGACAACTAGAGCTGTCAACTACAACTCGCGAACCCGTAACCTCAGGAAGTTTTAACGATATTATATCGTTTCCTATCTACCTCCCGTGAGGTGAGCGTAGAAGACTTGGGGCGAAAACAGTCCACTGACTAGTTACGCCACTCGCCCGTCAGATACCAACGCTTTACGGCGAGGCACCGGGAAAGGCACCCAGCGGGCAGCCTCGTCCCCTGACTACCAGTTTGGAAGGATATCTCCGTCTGGAATTAATCATCAAGATACCTCCTACATCCTGACTGGTTACAGGATCGAGGTCGCTTGCGCGGTCCTCGCAAGACTGTCAGTCAAGGACTTCCAGGACTGTGACGAACAGTGGTAAAGTATACTCGTTGTATACCATACTCGCTGTATTGAGACTTAAGGTGCCTACATTGAAGAATATTGACAGAAGAATGTTTGCAAATAAATAAGTTCGGACTATGTATACAGGTGGTCCAGTCCAGTCCAGTCTAGCACTAATAATCGTTAATTAATCGTATCTCCCTAATTAATACTAAGCAAAATCCTGTAAGACAACCGTATTTCTCTCTCTCTCTCTCTTTCTTTCTTTGTCTCTGTTCTCACCAAACTTTGAAGCGAGTTACGCAATAAGCGTGGCTGGCGCAGCTCGCAACTCGCAACTCACAACTTTCCAAAACGCGTCTCGCGTTGCTCAATTGGCGGCGCGGCGAGCGCGGCCCTACTAGACCAACTTCTGAGATTGCCTGTGCTCTCGTGGTCGTCGGCTGTAGGCAGCGAAGGTCGGCTTCTAGAGGGAGCGAGTAGTTCTCGCCGGGGAGGCCTTGCTCGTTGCACAACCCATCCATGGGCTCAATAGAAAGAATTGGAATTTCGACCGAGATGGGAATTCGGCCCTCAAGTGAGCTAGAAAACAAGCAACTTGCGCTCGCTAGATCAAGATTTTGCATTCTTCTTTCTGCCTACACAGCTCGTGTAAAACAGAATGACGTTTCGGATTTTCACTGAACGAGGGAGATTTCTGCAAAGTATAGTCGACGAAATACTATTTGACAAAAGTGTCGTTAGCATATTGGTACCTTTTTCACAACGATCGAGACCTTTTTCACACCTATCGTCGAATGTCTAATAGCTTGATATGCTTAGACTAAATCGCCTTGATCGCTTGATAATATTAATTATTTATACGTAGGTATCAATAATTAATAATATTAATTATTTATACGTATTTATACGTAATTTTCAAGCAAAAACCTAATAATAACATTTTCTTCCGAATCTTTCAATGACAGCCGAATAAGCAATTGAATTAATTTAGGAAAAATCTTTATTGTAGTAAAAAGTAACAAAATTATTAGGACACTAGGCTATAAAGCTAAACGATTAGGACTATTAATTAGTGAAACCCTAACAGTTCGATTTCGAAATCATTAGTGTGTATTTTCATATATCTGTATGAAGTACACATTTTACAATTATTGTTAAAATTGTAAAATCGAAATCGGTAATCACCGAATTTAACATGGTAAGTAGCTAACCGATTAATACTATTAATTAGTGTAACAGTAACAGTTCGATTTCGAAATTATCAGTATTTAGTGCGTATTTTAATATATCTGTCTGAAATACACATTTTACAATTATTGTTAGGTACCTATACTGCAATATTTACTCAGATCGTTGGTAATATAAAGTTCAAGATGTTATGATCGAACCCGGTGCAGCGGTTAGTAGCGTTTGTTAAAGTGTTCCACGCAGGTAGAATCGAACTCCATAGTAAAATAAACGGTTACAACTTGTTGGGAATTACTGTTTATTTTATGACATTTTAACGACGTTTTTGTCAAATAATATTTCGTAGACTTATATGTGATAATTTACCATTGATGATATAACGTATTAGATTGCTTAATGTCATACTACAATTTGGCAACCAAGATTTTACTACGAAACGCAACTTAGATGAAACTCATAGTTCCAAAAAAATATTGTTCTATATATATAACAGTATGGGGCGCACTGCAGACGGCGCTCTAAACACGTTTTAAAATAATAATATAATAACAAAGGAACTTTGAAATCATAGCTCTTATTTATTTTAATATGCAAAATTTTAATTTGGTATACAGGTTTCAATACGTAACAATTCTGCATTTTAAATTTCAGATAGACTAATAGGTGGCATTCAATCTCCCCGTATTATTTCTATGGTGTAATCAGCCTATATTAACCCAGTTGTTACTGAAACTTTTTTTATCTCGTATCACAGTAGTTTTTTAGTATTATTACCTTGATGCATTACATTACATTACATTTACGTCGTGTCCAATTGGCAGTTAAAAACCGCTCTTGGACGTGTCAAAATATTTGTGTTTTAAGTAGTAAGTCTCATTACTACTTTAATCTTTACTTAACATACATATATTATTTTAAAAAAAATGGTATCTAAGAAATTTTGGAACCTACTAAAAGTTATTCGTCGTAGAATCGTATTACAAAACAAATTAGAGGCTTATTTAATAAAATAGTCGATAATTCTAATAGCTTCCTACTACTAAACACATAATAATTAAAATAATCAGTTAGAAAGTTGAATAATCAAAGCAGAAGCCTAACAATTGAAATAGTCAATAAATCAATATATTCGTACTAAAAACTGTACATAGTAACATCCAAAGTAGTAAGTAAATTGTTAAATAATCAAACTAAAGCTAAATCTTACATTTAAATACTAAAAGTACATATTTAATTATCATTCAAATTGGTACAATATTTGCAAAGTCATGGCCCTCGAATTCGGTCAGATTATAGAAAGGGTGGCCTATCAGCATCTCCTTAATGTTTTTTTTAAATTGTTTGTCCTCCAGTTGTTTGATAGTGGTAGGAAGTAAATTGTAGAATTTAAGCTTCCAAATCTGTCTACTTTGCCTATTTCCATTCCCTATTAAGTTATGGCCTCATGTTCTGGGGAATGGCGGCAAATGTTATAAGGATCTTTCGCCTACAAAAACGAGCGATTAGAAATCTGTTCACAATATCTTCGCTAACATCTTGCAAGCAGTACTTCATCGAATCTGGTATCATGACTTTGTACGCCGCTTATATATACCAAAACATCATGTATACGAGAAAAAATATCGAGACTACCTCAACTAACTCAAATATTCATTCGCATAATACGCGAAATAAAGAGGACTTGCGTCATTTTAAGGTGCGTCTGAGTAAAGTTCGGAATAGCTTTCTCTGCCAATCTTACTTATTCTACAACAAACTTCCATTACACATCAGGGGCCTTGGGGAGGTTCACTTTAAGAAAAAGGTACAGGGTATTTTGACTAAAAACCCCATTTATAGCATTGAGGATTTCGACAATATCAATTTTTCGCAGCTCTATTGACCTACTTGACTATTATTATTCCTTATTCTTTCTATTATTGACTATTTTACAATTGCGTTTTTTTGTCTTCTAACTATTTATTGACTATAATTATTATTACTGATTTCTTGTATTTGTGTTTTTTCTTTAAAATATCTTCCCGTATGATAATTTGTGAAATTATCCAATATTTGTTTGATTATTTAGTACTTAGGATTATACATATAGAAAATTAGATAGAAAATTTTACAAAATTACTTAAGAATTTTGATTGAAAATATTGGAAAATGTTGTTTCCTCTACATATATAACCTAGAAAATCTGCGCTTGGATGTTCAACGTTCATACCAACGTGCAATACCGACGTTCATATCTTATACCTTAATAGGTATTTATATTATACTTGTTATTTTATTACTTTTGACATAACCAAGTGTAGGAACTCCTATCAACTGGTTTAAAATAAAAATAAAAATAAATAAAAAATAAAAAATGCTAAGGTATAAGTAGCTCTTCTGTACTTTTGCCAGTCTTGATGCATAAAGTAAACATGGATAAATACAAAAAAAAACTGAGTTTTCAGGAAAGCTCGGAAAATGCGGATCGTTTTTAACGATCAGTAGTAATAGGCAGGTAGGTTAACGCTCATTTAACTACTACTTTATCGATTGTATCCTATTTTAAATGAAAGAAACGCAGTTATTAGTATGAAAAAGGTTTTATTATCTATCTATCTATATCAATCTATATAATCTTTATCTATCTAGGTCATAAATTTATAAAAAACGTGCATAAAATAAATTTCAATCACAAGCTTATTTGTAAACACTTACCGTTTTGAAGACATAGTAAAAGTTAATTACGCTAATACGAATTAAAATAGAAATAGAACGATCGGTCGTTGTAAATGGGTTATCCGCCCTACCTTTGGGTTATTATTCAAAAAGTAGTTAAAAAAGTCAAGTTTAACAAAATAGATTTCTTAATAACAATACTTGTTTACATTATTCCAGACCATTTTTTTTTACACAAGAGACCCAATTATTACCCTTTTTTTGTTATATGTAGGTGTCAGGGTCCTGTGTGATATTAATTAAAAGATGCATCGCATTTTATTGTTGCAGTAGAATGACCGAATTGTTTAAAAGTACTTTGACAATTCAACATCGTTTGATTTGACAGTTCAGGTATAATTTGACATTTTCAGGTAATGATTTTAATGTAGCTTTGTCTATAAACAATATGGCTTATTTCACTCAATTAAACTTTTTAGAACATTGAAATTACTGTTTTTGCTAAATATTACATAAATAATTAATAGAACTTTGGAAACCATTCCTGACCAGAGTGCCCCAAACACGGCTAAGAAACGTTGTTTCGTTATAGAATTTCATTGCCGCCTTCCGGCTCTATCATCAGACCATAGAAATCATTCATGACCAGAGTACATCTCAAGCCGATTGCACAAAGCCTAAACACGGCTAAAATACGTTGTTCCATTATAGAATTCCAGTGACAACCTTCCGGCTCCATCACCAGACCCCGTAAATCTTAAATGACCAGAGTACATTACAAGACAATTCCAACAAGCTCAAACAAGGCTCGGTATTTGTTTCGTTATGCAGTTCCTGTGTGCCCGCCGCCCCCATCATGAGATCAGCTTGATGGTACCATATTATGTTATTGTCGTCAGAACTACACACACTTGTCAAGTTTCATGTTGATACGACTATCAGAAGTGGTTGAAATTCGACTTGCAAAATCCCGGTAATCGATAGATTCATACGTACAGGTCAAGCTAATAAAAGCGTGTTAATATATATATATATATATATATATATATATATATATATATATATATATATATATATATATATATATATATATATATATATATATATATATATATATATATATATATATATATATATATATATATATATATATATATATATATATATATGTATATATATGTATATATATATATATATATATATATATATATATATATATATATATATATATATATATATATATATATATATATATATATATATATATATATATATATATATATATATATATATATATATATATATATATATATATATATATATATATGTATATATGTATATATGTATATATGTATATATGTATATATGTATATATGAATATATGTATATATGTATATATGTATATATGTATATTTGTATATATGTATATATGTATATATGTATATATATATATATATATATATATATATATATATATATATATATATATATATATATATATATATATATATATATATATATATATATATATATATGTATATATATATATATATATATATATATATATATATATATATATATATATATATAAATATATATATATATATATATATATATATATATATATATATATATATATATATATATATATATATATATATATATATATATATATATATATATATATATACATATATATATATATATATATATATATATATATATATATATATATATATATATATATATATATATATATATATATATATATATATATATATATATATATATATATATATATATATATATATATATATATATATATATATATATATATATATATATATATATATATATATATATATATATATATATATATATATATATATTTTGATATTTTAAGGGTGTAAATTTTTTAAAATTATTTTCAATAATATGTAAAATTAGATTCAAATAATTTTACATATTATTATTATTCAGTAGTTTTTGCGTGAAAGAGTAACAAACATCCATACATACATTCTTACAAACTTTCGCGTTTATAATAGTAGTAGGATATACATCACAATGTATTTATAATGTTAATATACATATGAACTTTTATAGAAAATATTATACTGGCTATTGACACGATATGTGTGTTCAGCGGGCGGCGTAGGTAGATTTTTCGATTTTTTATACTTATATGCCATAGCTGCGATTTATAGTTTCCTTTTTATAGTTATATTTTTAGTTATGCTGCGATTTTTACTAAATGCTTTTTATAGTTATATGCTACTACACTATTTTCTATAGTTATATGACATCGCTGCGATTTCAAACCGTCCAGTGCCAGGGAGAGGAGAGATACGCAGTCGTGTCGGATACGGCACCTGAAGAACTAGTATTTTTCATTGAGGGTACATTATTAAACGCTGTGTGATATTAACAATGTGTGATATGTAAGGAAGGGTGAATCTCAGTTTCATCGCCTTTGTTACGAAGCCGTTTTCCGGAAACTCTCATATCCTTTGTGTCCGAGTATTGGACGTGCCCAGTGCGGCATGAACATCTGTGAAGCTGACGGCACATATGACTCTAGCTTTCTACATATGTTTTAGGATTCGTAGCGAAAGCTACAAATGAAACATTATTAGTAACTTATTGCTGTCTCTCCGTAGGTCACCCCCGATTATTTAGTTCGGTTTTAACCCAACGTACGCTACGTCAATGCTCGACGAACGATTTGTATGCTTTGTACGCCGTGTTAATAGCGAGATGCATAGCCAGACGGCGGTTTTAAACGATATTAGAGAGTCTGTGTACCGCTAAAGGGCCATTTTTCCTTCCCCAAAAAATACATGATCTTGCACGAAGTAAGTAAATAGGGAAAGTCTTGTTTTCGAGCAAAATGTCTGTGTATGTCTGTACCCACTGTATCTCATAAACTACACGACCAATTAGGTCGTAGACTAAATTACATACAAACTAGGTCATCCTAATATGCTGAGATTTGAAAAGCTGATAAGATAAGATATTCACTATTTTGTTTCAAAATAGCAGCTTTTTCAAAATTTAACAAAATCACAGATCCATTAATGCTGGTCTAGAAATACATAGAAAAATAAGTAAATGTGATTTAAAATTTTCTAAATATTACTGGCCGAAATACTGTCGTGATCTGAAAGCATCAGCTTTTACAAAACTCTTTCACTTTTTTGTCGCTGCCTCTTGAACTATTTGGTTAAGTTTTGAGAAAAATACTTCACC